>JASCZW010005727.1:0-286213 GCA_034211315.2 Aedes japonicus
CAAAGCTACCCATGAGCATCAATCCTAGTAACCCATGAGTCGGCAGACAAATTTTCTTGATGCTCTATCAGTCGAACTCTACCGTGATGGCAAAAACAATGCGTTCAAAAGTCACCGCGTCGGAAACGGATATCGTGTGGCACTTCTGGACGACGGATACGCCCATTCTGGCATCTACAACATCTTGGCACTATTAGACAACAATCAGACATAAAAAAGCCCTGGTTCCGGACGACCGATGACCCTAAGAGACAAGAAGCGCCAAATGATGCTGAAGAGGAAGACCGAGGCAAAAGGTGGATTTGTATTGATTTGATTGGATTTGATTGATTTGATTGATTTGGATTGATCGGATCGATTTGGACTGGATTTGACTGATTTGGATCGATTGGATCGATCGACTGATCGACTGATTGGACTTGATCGGATTGGATCGGATTGATCGGATTGACTGGACTTGGATCGGACTGACTTGGATTCGATTTGACTGGATCTGGATTGATCGGATTGGATCGGATTTGATCGTGATCGATCTGACTGGATTTGGACTGATTTGGATCTGATCGGATCTGGATCGGATTGGATCTGACCGATCGGACTCGATCTGACTGGATCGGACTGACTTGGATCGACTCGGATTGATCGGATCTGACCTGGATCTGATCGGATCGATCTGACTGGATCTGGATCGATCGGACTGGATTTGGATCGACCTGACTGACTTGGATCTGGATCGACTGGATTTGACTGGATCGATCTGGATCGATTTGACCGATTTGATTGACTGGATCGATCGACTGGATCTGACTGGATCTGGATCGACTTGGATCGATCTGGATTGATCGGATCGGATTTGACTGGATTGGATCGACTGGATTGACCTGGATCGATTGGATTGATCGGATTGGATCGATTGGATCTGACTGGATCTGACTTGACTTGACTGGATTGACTGGATTGACTGATTGGATTGGACTCGATCGACTGGATCGACTTGGATCGACCTGGATCGACCGACTGGATCTGGATCGACTGGATCGATCTGGATCGACTTGATCGACTCGATCGATCTGATCGACTTGACTGGATTTGGACTGGATCGATTGACTGGATCGATCTGATCGACTTGACCGATCGACTGGATCTGACTGGATCGATCGGATCGATCGACTTGATCGACTGGATCGATTGACCGACTTGGATCGACTCGATCTGGATCGACTTGACTTGACCGATCGACCGATCGGACTGGATCGGATCGATCGACTTGACTCGACTTGATCGACCGGATCGACTGATCGACTGGATCGACTTGATCTGGATCGACCGACTTGACCTGGACTGGATCGACTGGATCTGATCGATCTGGATCGATCGATCGACTGGATCTGATCGACTGGATCGACTGGATCGACTGGATCTGACCGATCGACCGATCTGACTGACTTGGATCGGATCTGACTGGATCGACTCGACTGGACTGGACTTTGGATCGACTTGACTGGATCGACTCGACCGGACCTGATCGACTGGATCGACTGGATCGGACTGGATCTGGACCGACTTGACCGATCTGACCGGATTGATCGACTGGACTGACCTGACTGGATTGACTCGGATCGACTTGACTGGATCGGACTGGATCTGACCGATCTGACTGGACTTGGATCGGACTGGATTGACTGGATTGATCGACTGGATCTGGATTGATCTGGACTGACTTGACTGACTGGACTGATCGATTGATCGATTGACGGATTGATCGGATCGATTTGACTGATCGGATCGATCTGGACTGGATCTGGACTGATTCGACTGGATCTGGATCGATTTGGATTGACTTGATCGATTGGATCGATTTGACTGGATCTGGATCGATCTGATCGACTTGATCGACTTGACTGATCTGACCGACTTGACTGGATCTGACTGACTCGACTGGATCTGACTGGATCTGGATCGGACTGATCGATTGATCGGACTGGATCGACTGGATCGACTGGATCGACTGGATCGGACTGGATCTGATCGATCTGACTGGATCGACTGACTTGATCGACTGGATCGATTGATCGGACTGGATCGGACTGACTTGGATCGATCTGGATCGACTGGACTGACTGGATCGATCGACTGGATTTGACTGGATCTGGATCGGATCTGACTGGATCGACTGGATCTGGATCGATTTGACTGATCTGACTGGATTCTGGATCGACTTGATCGACTGGACTGGATCGACTGACTGGATCTGGATCGATCTGACTGACTTGGACTGGACTTGATCGACTCGGATCGACTGGATTGACTTGACCTGGATCGGACTGGATCGACTGACCGGACTCGATCTGACTGGATCGACTGGATCGACTGGATCGACTTGGATCGATCGACTGGATCTGACTGGATCGGATCGACTCGACTGGATCGACTGATCGACTGGATTTGACTGATCGACTGGATCGACCGACTTGACTGGATCGACCGACTTGACCGGATCTGACTGACTTGACCGATCTGGACCGACTTGACTGGATCTGACTGACTTGATCGACTTGACTGACTGGATCGACTGGATCGACTTGGACTGGATCGACCGATCGACTGGACTTGACCGATCGACTGGATCTGACTTGATCGACTGATCGACTTGATCTGGATCTGACTGATCGGACTGACTCGACTGGACTTGGATCGACTGGATCTGATTCGACTGGATCGATCGACTTGGATCGATTGGACTGGATTTGACTGGACTTGGACTTGGATCGATTGATTGACTGGACTGGATTGGATCGACTTGGATCGATCTGGACTGGATCTGATTGACTTGACTGGATCGACTGGATCTGATCGATCTGGATCGATTGGACTCGATCTGGATCGATCGACTGGACTCGACTCGACTGGATCTGACTGGATCTGACTGGATCTGATCGATCTGGATCGACTCGATTGGATTGGATCGACTTGATCGGATTGACTGGATCTGATCTGACTTGGATCGACTTGACCGGATCGATCGACTTGACTGATCGACTGGATCGATCTGGACTGGATTTGACTGACTTGACTGGATCGACTTGATCGACTTGATCGATCTGACCTGGATTGACCTGACTGGATCGACTGATTTGACTGGATCGGACTGGACTTGGATCGACTTGACTGGATTTGACCGATCTGACTGGATCTGACTGATCGACTGACTTGACTGACTTGGATCTGATCGACTGATCGACTGGATCGGATTGACCTGACTGGATCGACTGACTTGACTGGATCGACTGGACTTGACTGACTTGGATCGACTTGACCGATCGATCTGACCGACTCGATCTGACTGACCTGGATCGATCTGGACCGATCTGACCGATCTGGACTGGATCTGACTGGATTGACTGGACCGACTGGATTTGACCGATCTGGATCGATCTGGATTGATCGACTGGATCGGACTGGATCGACTGGATCTGGATCTGATCGATGATTGACTGATCGACTGATTTGACTGATCTGACTGGATCGATTGACTGATCGATTTGATCGACTCGGATTGGATTTGGATTGATTTGGATTGGATTTGGATTGATTTGGATTGGATTTGGATTGGATTTGGATTGAATTTGGATTGGATTTGGATTGGATTTGGATTGGATTTGGATTGGATCAGTGTGAATGCAATAAGTTTGAAAAAGTAGGAGAAAAAAAGCAGAAGACGAAGAAGAAGAAGCAGAAGCAGAAAGAGTAGGCACGATAATGATCAATATGTTATGTTCGATCTTTTTTATTATCTCAAAGCTCTTTGGTCCTCCATCAAATTCAACAATTGTGAGGATCTATACGTAATTGATTTTTGCTACTCGGATTTTGTTTTCTTTTCTAGCAATCTTAAAAAAATCTAGTTTAATACAAATATTTACTTACTCTAATTGTTTTGGATTCTTCGTGCGTGGAGTAATGTTAAAAATATTTCTAAATTTTGTAAACAAATTGATTTGCATGTGTTTGGGTAGTAAGGTAGTAAGTGTTTGTTTACGTTTGATATATTCTTAGCAAATTATGTTTTATATAACAAAACGAGTCTTATGCACAGGTATACCTCGATAGTACGTACATCAACTTTCTCACTTCATATCGCAATTGCATAAAAACTACTGATTGTATCTGAAATCTTATACATCCAAAAGAAAGGGCAACTTTTTGCTCTTTCTTTGAGTTGTATTTGATTTCACATCAATCTATAGATTTTATGCAATTGCGATTTGAAGTGACAATGCTGGTGTACGTACTATCGAGGTATACCTGTATTTCAAGAAATAACCATATGTAAGTATTTGCTATAGTTTTTTGGAATTCACTTGCCAGATCTTTCTTTTCACTATGGGGATTTCCTTTTTTACCCCCTCCAGGCTTTACCTGGGATACAGGGTCGTTTGCTGGCTCCGAGGGAAAATGGGCGGAATGACTTGCCTTACTTAATTACACCAAGGTGAAAAAATCAAAAGATGGATAAAAGGGAATAAGATCTTCTAAACACAAAAACTGGTTAATTTTGAGTTTAAATTCATTTTCTTTTTAATTTAATTTTCTAATATTAAAAGAAAGGAATAAGGAAGGGAAAATTAACGGTATGTGTTTTATGATTGGCGCTCTTTTCACAATCGATGGATTGTGGGGTCAACCTCTCTCATTCGCCGGCTCTGGTTCGCCGAGCATCCTCCGCCGTTGCTCTGTCTGGTTAGCGGTGGACACAGGCCGTTGCCCGCAGGATGTCCGTTATTCCACTACACTATTATCGATTACCGGCCGACGACAAAAAAGTCACGGTAACACTCGCGAATCCCACAAACTTTTCTGTTTTGAAACTATTTACCTCGGTGACAAGCAGTTTTGTGATCCTCTCCATCCTCTTTGCCGCGCATGTTGACAGCTCGATGGCGGTAGCGGTAGTGCGATGACAAGGGAGTAAGGAATGGAAAAATAGGGATGCTCAGGTTGGGAAAAATGACTATTCGTCGATAGTTATTTTAATTCAATTCTAACAAAAAAAATCTAGAACTTAGAAGAAAAATTAGTATTTTCCTTTTAATTCCAACTACCTTTGCTTACCTTGACAGATACGCGTATTTCGTCTACAATGTGTAGACTTCTTCAGTGTCTCGTACTAATAACACGACTTTGTACGAGACACTGAAGAAGTCTGCACATTGTAGACGAAATACGCGTATCTGTCAAGATAAGCAAAGGTAGTTGGAATTAAACGGAAAATACTATTTTTTCTTCTAATTTCTAGTTACAGGTGTTCCACTAAACAGCTCAAACCCTCTAGGATTCAAAAAAAAACTATTTCAATGGTTAAATCCTAGTACAAGTTACAGTTACAGCCGGCAAAAGACGGAGTTGTGATATAAGACTTTTGCCCTGCAAATATGCATTCTTGTCAAATTCACGTTTACCACTGAAACTTTCATGAACTTATTTCAAATATTGTAGTTGCCAGTTTAACAAATATTATTTGCATTGCTGCAATTGCTGCAATTGCTAGTATGCAACATGCATTATAAATACTGAAGCATAATTAATCATTATAGTATAGAAATAGTATCTTATTTAAACCTGATTTATTTTATGTAAAAGTTAAATACCCAATCAAATCGCCTTTAACGTTGGTATTTAGGATGATTGTAATCTTTGAGAGGATTTTTATTAATCTATATCTCACATGTCAAAATGGCTTGGTAGTGAGAAGATTGACCTAGTAGGCTTGAAGTTCATGGTTCATACATTCCTTTTTGATACCAACGAAAATTCATTCTACTAAAGCACTATAATTTTTCGTGTCTGACTATTGTCATACTTATATTATATTCCCAAGCTTACACCCTCGCAATTTTTCAATTAAATAGCAGTACCAAAACAAGTTTTTCGTTTTCGGAATAACTACACTATTGTTTGTAACATTGAAGCACAAATGTACTTCCTTTAACTTGACAATTAACAACGTACGCTTTATTCTCTGAAATAAAATTAATCGGCAATAAGTTGGGAACATTTGACTATCATTACGCCCATTTAAATCTACTATCATCATTAGCAGGCAGTTTGATCGCCATAATGTAAAATAAAATTTGTCAGCTATGGTCGTGGTATCCTCGCACATGACGTTTTTACAGCTGGCCAAATTATTAGTTCTATTTGGGTGGATTAAACCAAACCATTTGCCAATTGTTTACGAGTTCATTTCCGCAAGGTGAACTGATGAGGTATTTGTTTTATTTCGAAAACAAAAATTAACGACGGACGGTTAAATATTTACCTCCGGATAGTTCAATGTTTATCGTCAAGCTTCTCTACGGGAGAATTAGCAAATTTGCAACGATGTTTAACCGTGCAATGGATTTTTGCCTTTATCAATGAACGGGGCTGTATTGCGTGTTGTTCAAAAATTTCAGATGTTTTTTAAACAACATTTGTTTTTCAAGATTAAACGAAGAACTTACAAGAGAAAACGCATTTCGCTTTTGCGCATTGACCATAATTAATTGGAATAACAAGTCTGGAGATGCTTATGAATGAGCTTTATGTTAAAATCACTTATTTATGGACTCAGAACAAAAATTAAAATGCTAACTTGAACACTAAGAAATTATCTCCGTGTTTGTATTTTTTTTTTCTCGAATTCTGAACAGCTGAACGTTCGGCAATACTTTGACCTTAATTTTATATGCTGTTTTTTTCATAGGGTAATTAAAACTACATTCAACTTTATTGAAACATAATTAAAGCTTGTAGTTGTAGCTGAAAATTTCCTGATAATTAACTGGATAAGAACTATACTGAAATTCCAAAATTTTACCGAACAGTTCAGCTGTCCAGATTTCTGCAAAAATTACCGTATACGATTACAAGCCCCATATGTGTAGGAAGAAACCTCAATTTACAATTACCTTTAGTAAAAAAAAGTGTTCACCTCAACAAACACCAATTTCATGTCACATAAAAGCCACACTCTCGGGAAGATCAACTTCGCATGCAAAATATAACAATGTCATATCATTGAATGGTTTCTTCATTATATCGCTAATGAATCACCATGCGTCTGCAGATTCGTTCCATCAAAGCATAGAATCAACGCTCACACATGGCACGTGTGCGTTTTTATCCATGCATTGGAAGAAGCTTATGGGGAAGCATGCGCTGTTCTTCATCATAGCCTACATTGCGGCGATTCTCCTTTATAGCGAACGCTTTGCAAAGTATCGAATACAGTCAGATCTCCCATGATACGGAGGGCGATACCATTCACCCACCCTGATTTTTCGGTTGATCTGCAACCAATTGAGGTTTTATATGTAATTAGTATGTAGTTAGTGTCTATAATGAACTTTTTACTGAGAACAAATCTAGAAAAATCGTCAAAAGGTCGAAAGTAAGAATTGTAAACAATGACTTCAATCGTAAAATTCTTGGAAATGCCAGGTTGCTAACATCTATATCCATTACCGACGGGAAGGTAATAACTCCTTGTACCTGTTTCTGGTGCTATTTGGTTTGTGGGAGCAAGCATATCCCAGAAAAATACGCTAGATGTCATTGTTTACAAATGTTACTCTCGACCTTGTGACTATTTTACCTAGAAATGATTGGTGGTCGGTACCACCAACAGTACTATGTGAGACCCGACTGTATATCAATTGAATATTTTCTGCATGCATTGATGTTTGTAGCAACATATTTTAGTGAGGTGGTAGAACTGAATCAAGGGGGCGGTGGGGTAAGGCTACCAGCATTCGAAATTTTTAGATAACAATAATTATAGGATGATATAATTATAGTATATAGAATATATTCCACAAAATATAGAAAAAATAAACGTTGTAAAACCAGACCGGTGTTCGTAGATAGTTGTGGTCACCCGATCACTTAACGAAAATCTCGACCGCTGAAGTTGGTATTCATGAGCGTTGCATAAGAGGTAAAGTACCAAGTAATATAGACTGTTCCAAAAATTATAAATACACTTTCCTTCTCGAATAAAATAGGCCATACTGTGATTTTTAATTATTTTATTCTCAACCATAATAAACAACAATGTTTTCTTTCCATCATTTCAATTTGCTTGATAATTCGTAGGGTAGGCGCTGCTCATAAGCTTATGCAGTGCTCTCTCCCACCATATTCACCACTTTTGGCCAATCTTTCTTGCCTACATAAAAGACTCGCCTTTGTCAAAGCCCAGAAAGTTTCGATAGGGCGAATCTCTGGACAGTTTGGTGGATTCATCTACTTTGGCACAAATACGGCATTGTTCCTTTTGTACCACTGTAGTCCATATTTAGAGTCATGGATCAGGCCAAAAGATTGTAGACTTGTTATGCTGTTTGATCAAGGGTAGCAATCTTTTTTGTAGACACACCTTCACGTAAATTTGACCATTTATTGTGTCTGTTGTAATGAATGGACGGGAATTTTTTGCTCACCCGGTTAATGGTTTTCACTAACCCAGGAACATCCTTTCCCTTCGGCGAGGTATAAAACTGTGGACCCGGAAAAGTTTTATAATCGAGTTTTATGTAGGTTTCATCGTCCATGATAACATGGACATAAAACTCGATTATAAAACTTTGCAGCCCGATTATTTGGTCAGCAGTTTGTCGTACAGCTTTCGAGCCCTGGCTGCTTCTGCTGCCGACGAGTCTGCAAGCCCATTCCCTCTTTGGTAAGCATAACATTAGTCGCCGAAGTACTTAGCTTTTTCTCCACATCTTAGACTAATGCTGAAGGATGACTGTTCGGGAGTAACATCACTCTGCCCTCGGTACGCCACTGCCGAGTGAGAGGATTTCTCTGCATCGATCTTTCCACTGAGTCAAGGCGATATTCTCCCTCTGGTGATCGTTATCGATGACGTCACCACATGGAATCATCTGGTTGTTGGATAGTGGATGATGTGGTGTGGGATAGTCGTGTAGGCTCTGACTCTTGGAAAGGATGGATGGGAGCAGAGCCACAATTGAAATAAATGTTCTGTGTTGAGTGTTTGTACAGGGTTGTCTACCCCGTCTCGGGGAATCTACGAAAAAGCACTGTTGTTGATTCTTCCGTTGTGCGATTTGAACTGCTCCAACGCTCGCACCTTCTCCCTTAGACAGTTTTCTGATCGAAAGATCACTGACGTTGCACCATTTGTAAACAATCCTATTTCTTTGCTCGGGAGAAAGACTACGCATTTTCAAACTTCCGTGCGAAAAATGGAAAAAATGACAATATCAGTTTAATTTGGATGTAAACAACAGAATGTAGTCAGAATGTGATTGAATACTGTACGCATTTTGCATTTATAGCTAATCAAGGTGGTGCAGTTGTTCATGCCTTGACCCACCCCGGTAAAAGATTGTGTACCTGTTTCGAAATACTACCTCACAATGCCCTCCGCTCAATTTCAAACTACGGAACGGAACTATCAATACTTTCTCTTAACAGCTTTGTTCTAGCAAAAATTGCTGTCTACTCCTAGAGCCTCATGGTGATGAGAAATTATTTCCTTCTTAAAATAACATCATAACAGAACGTAGTCAAAATATGATTGAATAATGTACGGATTTTGCATTTACAGCTAATCATTAGTGTATTTATAATTATTTGAATAGTCTTAAATTCTATAAAAATGTTCGCAAAATATTATGCCTATACCAAATAATGTTTCTGGTTAGTACCTGCACGCAGAATTGCATTGAAACCTCTATGCTAAAGGACAGAATTGAACGCCGAGGATGAATTTGAAAGTCGTTATGCTGGGGTTCGTTAAGTTTTATTTTTTTCATATTTACTATGCGTTGGAAAATTGAAAATTGGAAAGGTATCACCAAATTCACAGCAGATGCGTTCAGTTCGATAATTGACTACATGGTGCTCAAATTCTCGGTCTCGAATTGTCATTTGTTGTTTGTCTATCGCACAGGCTGAACGAGTATCGTGACGTCGTAGTGAAGTTATTTGCCAGGGGTGAGCAGCCCGACGACATATTCCGGCGGTTGAAATCCCACGGGGTGAAGCGGAATTTCATCTGTACTGCCATCCGCCGGTACCGGGAGACGGGGTACCGGGATCTGGGCGGCCTCGTTTGGCGTGGACGCCAGCAGCCATCAAGATGATAAAGGAGCGGGTTCGTCGAAAAATGAACGAAGGAGCTGGGATACAAGCCGTACAAGAAACGCCAAGCTCACGGAGTAACGGAGGATACAGCGAAGAAGAGGCTGGACAGAGCCAAACTGATATTTTCGACGCACGCAGGTCAGGAGTTCATGTTTTCTGATGAGAAACTCTTTGTCTGACAAAAGCTACACAATGCCCAAATTAATTGGCAGTGGGCACTGATTTTCGCCACCATCTCCCCGTCCCACATTTTTGAAGAGAATTTGACTGATTTTCTCGAAAATCCTTTGTGGCCTCTCAGCTCCCTGGACCTTCCTTAGCAACACATCTTGTTATAAACATTAGCAACACATCTTTTTATAAACAAAGTACTGTTAAATGACAAATAGAGGTAATAAATATAAGTGTAAAATATTTTATTTCATACTTTAATATGACGTAAGAAGCGCAAAAAGTGAAGCCTTATATAACATATAATGGAAAAAAGTCATTCTCATGCAAAAACATAACAACGCCAACCGTGGAATTTGAACACTAGTCTTTGGCGAGATAGGTTTGTAACTTCATTGCTAAGCCAACTCCGAATGCTGAAAACTCTGTGTATCTATAATATGCTTCCCGTTGGCAGTGAAACCACAATTAAATTTAATTAATTAAATTAATTTAATTAAATAAGTAACACCCAACTGTCGGCCAAAAAGTGGGTTTCATCAATATCACCGATACTGACCAGACCAACTCAGCAACTCGCCTCAAGCCTTTTTATCATCAAAAGAAAGGAAACTTTTTGTTTGAAATCACCGTATTACTCCGTAGCCTCCAATAGACATACACATTGGATACCCTCATCTCAGAACGTAGATTGGCTACAGCAATGATAATGAAATAGAACCAGATTCGAAACGATGTGATGAGAATTCAGAACATTTTTTTCTTGTGAGATATTTGCCAAACATATTGACAAACAACAATGCATAGGTTTATTTCTTTGAATCGAAGTTTAGATGCTAGATTCAATGAGTTGTGATTCAAAAAAAATGCTGCAAAAAATGGTGAAAACGAGCGCAATTGATTCTGCTTATGATCTACCAGTGCTTATTTCGAGGAAAACAACAGATGCTATTCAGAAACGGGATTTCTGCTTTTGGAAAATAGTGAATCTTGTGTTAAAAATGTAGGAGAAATAAACGACGTCAACCCCGTTCCGAAAAAAATGCCAGATAATATCCGATTTTGCCCTTTCCTCCCTAGAAATCAGAAATATTTCAATATATAAGACCATACAAAAACACGACCAAGACGAAAACACTCAAACACAACGTTTTTTCTCGTAAAAACAAGTCCAAGGAGTCGAATGACGGTATCCAATTCGCTCACTCTCCTATATAAGTTGAAAATATCCGTTAGATAGAGTGTTTCACATCAAATTGCATCACGGAAAAAACACTGTAGAAAATAACCTAGATAGTTGGCCGATCCTTTTCAAACTTTCAGTCAATAAAAAATATCCTTTAAGTAAGCTTTTGGCAAATTTATTTTATTCAAGTTAACAACCATAACCATACGCTTAACAGCGCTCATTAGGTCCTGCACAGCATTTGGCTGTAGCTTCTTCTGTATGGAAGCCCACTTTTTCTCCAAGACAACAATTAATAGTGGCACGAAGCTAGTTGCGGTCAGAAGATCGTAGTGCCTTCGTGTTGCCTTAGAAAGTTTTAAATTAAAACTGCCATAGTAAAATGTATCATCTCCCTCCGAAAATAAGTCTGAAAATTTTGAAGCCCCCAGTAAACCTGCTGTTCAGGCGTAGTAATTTCGGCCCGTTTGGCAGCACAGATAGGTTCCACATGCTTATCAGTAGTCATCTCGTTTTTTTACATCCCATCCTTATCACCGATAGCCGATCGAGTGATATGAACGATCGTGTTAGAAATTCACCACTGACCCTTGGTATCACTGTCGATACCGGGGCAGTAGTTAGTTGTAATTGAATAGTGCACGGGTTTGCGTCGAATACATCTTGGTGAAAAGAGTATCGAGCAATAAATTAATCTTTCGTCTGTATAAAGTGCGGTTTCAATAAAAGGCTTTTCTGTTCCTAATCCCGCGAGGTTTGTTTGAACCGTAGTGTCCAAAGTTTTTCGCCGTGCGTGTGTCCTAATAGTGAACATTCAATATGGTCCTTCGAACCGGATTCGTCGAGGTGGTGGACAGCAGTGTCGCGCGACAAACCAAGGACAATAGTGCGGACAACAATTGATATCGCCATCTCGATCCGTTTCGGGAACTTTGCGCCATCATCTTCAAATAGTGTGTATTGAACGGTCTGCACTAGGAAGTGCCACCGTTGAAGAAAGTGTGGAAAAGTCGTCGTTAAACCAGCGAGAAACAGCACTGCGATTCCAGTTAAACGGTCAATCTGGAGACACCGAAGGGACTGGACGGAATCGATTCCAGGAGGCAGGCAAAAGGGAAGTAGGTTGCATGTGTGCATGAGGTCTGTGGTGACGCCAAGCATGAGGGTCACTTCCCTGTGAAAAATAAAGAGAAGTGGTTGAAAGCAATCGATTGTGGTCTTGTTTCATTTGCATGCGAAGCCTTGGAGTTTGGGTACTTGAGTTGGGTTCTTTTTTGACGGATGGTCTTAATTTCTACCGGAGATTTGGCTTGTTTTTCGCTTTATCGGTTCCTCTCAGTCAATCCAAATTGTCGAAAATCAAACGTGGGACGTTCAGTCGAATCGTCAGTCGCCGCCGCGTTTATCGAGTGTGCAGTGATAGTGATTGAAAGTGTGAGATTCGTAGTTGATTGATCCAACAATTAACTACATCGTGCTAGTGACACTGAACTTTGCTTAAGCGCTGCGGTGCTCGTAACATTGAACAGTTAGTGTCTTTCAGTGAATGTTTTTACCAATTATTTGTTAAAATCCAGCGAATGAAGCGTGAGAGAAGGGTGAAAATGACCAGTGAGCTGAAAGACTTAACAAAGCAGGAGCGTCAGCTTCGTAACACCGTTGATCGAGTACGGAAGTTCCTTGCGAAGTACAAGCCGGACATTCATCAGGATCAAGTTGAAAGTAGGCTGGACATGTTGGAAGGCGCTATGAAAAAGTTTTACGTGGTTCGTCGAAGGATTGATGTACTTTTGGAGGAAGCTGACGAAAAAGGTGTGTCCCAATCAAAGGAGGATGAAGAGGGGAAGGCTGAACTCTTAGCAGTTCTAATCGAAAAGCGGCAAACCGAGAGCACTGAAATGATCGAAATGGTTGAGGATACGTTTTGTGAGCTGAATGCATCCAACAAGCAACGCCACAACGTCTCCGGTGACCAACAGCAGTGCGATGTCAAGAGTAAAGCTCCCTGAGATCCGTCTGCCTAGCTTTGGAGGCTGTATTCGCGAATGGGTCACATATCGTGACATGTTTAGGAGTTTCATTGATGAATTAAAGGGCGAACACGAAATTATTGCGACACCGAAAATGTCATGCCAATTTTTTTATAATGCTTTGAATCAAACCAAAATTTTAGGGTAGTTTTATACATATATTTACTTCAAAAATCAAAAGAAAAGTTAATCGATGGAGCGTTGAGTGTAAAATTGAACGCCTTTTCGCTTGATGCCCTCCATCAAAGTCTTTACAGTGTCATCCGGTACCAGTTTCTCAGTTTTTTTTTTTTTTTCATTTTCTTAACATGTCCTTCTCGTCTTTGACTGTCTTCTTGCTCTTCCGAAGTTCCCGCTTCATCATTGCCCAGTACTGCTCCACCGGGTGCAGCTCCGGACAGTTTGGCGGATTCATGTCCTTTGGAACAAAATGGACAGAATTGGCCTCATACCACTCCAGGACACTTTTAGAATAGTGGCATGATGCAAAATCTGGCCAAAATAGCAGAACTTCGTCGTGCTGCTGCAACAGCGGCAAAAAGCGCTTCTCGAGGCACTCAGATTTGTAGATCTCGCCATTTACTGTGACCTTTGTAACGAAAGGCTCACTCCTCAGTCCGCAAGAGCAGATGGCCTGCCAAATGAGATATTTGGAGGTGAACTTCGACATTTTCTTCTTCTTAAATTTGTCGTCCACATAGAACTTGCTCTTGCCGGTGAAAAACTCCAACCCCGGAATTTGCTTAAAATCGGCTTTTATATACGTTTCGTCGTCCATCACACAGCAGCCATATTTTGTCAGCATCTTCTCGTAGAGCTTCCGTGCCCGAGTTTTAGCCGTCGATTGTTGCCGCTCATCGCGGTTTGGGAAGTTCTGTACCTTGTATGTATGTATGTAGTCCAGCTCTCTTCTTTGCATTCTGGACGTAGCTCTGCGACATGCCGATCTTTTTAGCCAAATCACGGCTTGAGACGTTGGGATTTGCTTTAATCATCCGCTTCACCTTTCCCTTTTTGTTCTCTGGTCCCGGTTTTCTTCCAGCTCCTTTGCCGTGGTCCAACGTCAACCGCACCTGGAACCGCTTCAACACTCTGGAGACGGTTGAATGGTGAATGTTCAACATTTTTCCCAACTGCCGGTGCGACAGGTCAGGAAATTCCAGGTGTTTGGAAAGAATTTGTTCTCTCGACTCGCGTTGGTTCACTTCCATTTTCGTTGAATTGAAAAACACGACTTCGAGTTTGACAGCATGTAAACAATACACATCAATGAGAAAGTGTGCAAAATTTGGTAGATTTTTACCCAATGGTAAAAAAGTTATGCCCTGTTGAATGTGTCGCAATAATTTCGTGTTCGCCCTTTATACGAGTGGAACCTGTCGGAATTGTCATCAAAGGCACCATACACTATTGCACTTTAGATCATCGAAAGGTGGAGCTGCACCATCACCACAAGCGTCCGGTTCATCCGTCCCACTAGCACAGAACCGACCACACAAAGCGAATACTCAGTATACACAGCCACAGAGTCAGACCACACCCACTCAAAACCCTGGATCAGCTACCAGCTCACTACCAGTAGCGGCTACAAATTCGCATCCACCACATTCACACTCACCACACACCACAGACCGTACTCTAGTTATGCAAACCAATTCATTACCAACCAATGTTCCATAGCCAACCCGACAAGTATTGCTCTCTACCGCCATGGTAATAGTAACTGATCGGAATGGCAACTCAAAAATAGCCAGAGCACTGCTGGACTCATGTTCAGAGTACTGCTCTGCCTCGTCGAGCTTTTGCCAGATTTTAAAACTAGTTGAAAGAGATAGCCTTCTTGCAGTATCTGGAATCGGTGGTTCCCTAGTAAAGTCGTCAAAGTTGGTTGAAGCAGTTATATCACCACGATTCCATAGCATTTCATCGTATGAGGAAACTATTCAACTTCATGTTCTTCCCAAACTCACCTCGACATTACCAGTTGAACATGTAGGCGTACACCAACTGGCGATTCCTGAAGGTATCGTTTTAGCGGACCCTGGATGTTATGAGCCTGGCCCAGTTGATTTGATCATTGGTGCCGAATATTATTTCGATTTGCTGAAGGAGGGTCGCAAAAAGATGTCGAATGATGGACCCACATACCAAGACAGCGTTTTTGGATGGGTGGTTTCCGGGAGAGTTCCCGGTAGAGCAATCCCAAGGAACATTGCTGGTTTTATCATGGTTTTATAGCATTCTTGAAGTCTAACTCATGCTCTTCAGAACCCTTATAAAACCAAATCGTTACTTGGGATGGAATTATCTAAGGCCATGGCATACATGTGCTTGAATGTTGATTTACGAGAGTTGTTGACCAGGTTTTGTCAGCTGGAATCGTGTCACAATAAAAGTACGTTCTCCGTAGATGAATCGATGTGCGAGGAAATATTCCAGCAAACAACTACACGCGATGAAAATGGCAGATTTGTCGTCACTCTACCTAAGAAGCAATACGTCATCGATCGGCTAGGAGATTCCAAAACTACTGCGATGAAACGGTTCTATGGGCTAGAGCGGCGCTTTGAACGAAACCCTACACTCAGGGCGCTGTATTGTGATTCCATTCAAGAGTATGTGTCAATGGGACATATGCGGGAAGTTACGCCAGATATTTGCGAAGGTTTATCGTATTATATGCCACATCATGCCGTCTTGAAGCCGGAAAGTACCACAACGAAGTTGCGCGTTGTTTTTGATGCTTCTTGTGGCACTTCTACTGGAGTTTTATTAAACGATGGACTTATGGTCGGACCCGTCGTCCTAGACGACGATTTCGATTTCATCGGTTCGTCGTAGTGGCAGACATAGCCAAAATGTACCGCATGGTAAACGTGTGCACTAACGATCAGCCTCTTCAGCGGATACTCTGGCGAAATTCAGGCAACGATCCCGTAAGGACCTACCAACTTACAACCGTGACCTACGGCAGCAGTTCGGCACCCTACTTGGCAACAAAGTGCCTTCAGCAACTAGCAACTGATGAGGAAGCAACGCATGGCAAGGCAGCGGCAGCTGTTCGGAAGGGATTCTATGTGGATGACCTACTTACGGGTACAGACAGTCTAGACGAGAGCAAGGCACTAGTGGCTGAACTTTTGGACCTTACCAAATCCGCTGGTTTCATTTTACGAAAATGGAGCTCTAACAGTACTGAAATTCTCTCGAGCATTCCTGCAGATCTCTGGGACGAACGGGCTACCCTAGAATTAGATTCATCATCGTCACCAGTGAAAACTCTCGGGCTGATTTGGGAGCCAGCCACCGATATGTTTCGTTACGCTGTACTACAATGGAATTCTCAAACTCCAATCACTAAGCGAATCGTATTATCCGATACCGCACGGATCTTCGATCCGCTTGGTCTTATCGGTCCAATTGTGGTCCAAGCGAAGATATTTCTCCAAGCACTATGGAAACACAGCTGCGACTGGGATGACCCCCTTCCTGAAGAATATCAAAACCATTGGCTAGAGTTCCGTCGCAATGCCATCGCACTCGAATCGCTCGCCATCTGACCGATAGATCGAGTATAAACACAATTTAGCCGACGTCGAAATCCACGGATTTTGCGATGCATCAGAGGCAGCATATGGAGCATGCTTGTACCTTCGTTGTACATCGTACGATGGATCAATTTCTGTCAGATTGGTAACGTCAAAGTCGAGAGTCGCTCCATTATAAGACCAGAGAAATCATCTGATATCTGGGTTGTTACTTAGGATTCCGCAATTATTTTACTACACAATTTTGTAAAATTTCCAAATAAAAGTCGGCTTGAGCCTTAACTATGAATGGCTTGGTCTAATGTATATTGTTCATAACTACAAAACAGAATCTATGCAAATGAGTTTGTTTTACTATCACTCAGCGAAATAAACTTTCGATATTTATAAGATTACATTATGATTATTTGCTATAAGGAATCAGTATGAATTTCATAAATTTATCTTATGAAATATAATGATGTTAAAAAAATAAAAATATGGAGCAACCTGGATTCGAACCTTGAACGTTGAGGTTGTGGGTCCAGTTACTTGCCCACTAGTATATATCAACACTTGTAATCAGGAAAGCTTAAAGCCGTACAAGAACAACGTCGGGTGAAACAAAATCCGTTCATAAGTCAGCCTTATGAAATTCCAAAGCATTGTTTATAAGTTGAACCTTATGAAATTTATAAGATTATTTAGTTCAGTGTACTGAAGATGATTATGTTCTAGAATTATGATGTTTAGCAAAAAAAACTAGCCGAGAATGCTAAGTTGAATGTATTTCATAAATACGTTCCTGGAAATAATGCTTTGCGTTGTCAAATGCGAGGGATGCGATTCTATCTGAGATACAGCGAATTTTTTAATTGGCTGTTTTGAGATGCTCGTAAACTTAGTAGATAGAGAGAAGATTGATGGAGATGATCAGGATTTCCGGCAAAAAGATGAGGGGCGATGCAAAGAGATGTACTTTTATACATGAGTTAGAGCAATATTTTTCCGAAGATTGATTTGTGAGCATAACATTTTTCTACCATCACAGATTAAGATATGTCGCACCCCCAGGTCCAATATTCTGTTTAAAAAAAATGCTTCAAGAAAGATTCTCCAAAGATTTCAGCTACCTATATTCAAGTAAAATGATATGGTAATTTTCGATGTGATCATTCATCGTAGAGGTTTGTGTATGATCAAATTGAAAAAGAACTCAAAACTGAGAGCAGAAATCGTTTACAGCAAATATTTGCATCATTCTTCTAGAACCCGATCAACTTGGCCGGTGCATTTGAAGCACCGTTTACTTACGCTTTGCGCTTGATCTGCGATGATCGAACTAGGCAGAATATCACAAGACTCGATATATGTACGAACGGTTACTCACATTTTACACACCGTTCAACTCACACAGTGCATAATTTATAGGCAAATTTATCCAACGGGAGTAAAATACCACAAGAAAAAAAATAAACGCTCTCTCTCTCTCTCGCTCTTTGCTCTATGGTCGATATTGTTGCCTGCCATCGGAACCAGTCAGTGGTGGACGACACTGACTGATCATAGATCCGAGGCCGAGCTGCGATGTATGCAGCCTACGTACATATTCCTCCTGTGGAGCAAAATGAGAGCAAACCGAACGAAATGAATCCGCCGCCAGCGTGCAGCCAAAGTAGTAGAGAGAGAAATTCAGAAATTGGAAAGATTGGCACGTTCGAAGTTCGGAGTTATCTACCGATCAGTGGTAAAGAGTAGAGGGTATGGTTGATTATATGACTTTTCCTGTATCTACAGTAAGTGATCATAACAAAGGTAAGTAAAGAAAGCAAATTATCTCCCGTGAGCAGTGTGAAAAAGGTGGGGAAAGAAACGCACGAAAGACAGTGAGAGCTCAAAGTATTGGTGGAAGAAAGGCATACTTGAATGAAAGAAAAACAACAAACGCACGATAAAGATGAGATAGAGAGATGCTTTCTGCTTTGGTTAGAGAAACCTACAAAAACAACTTACAGGTAGGTATATGCTGTGTATGCTCGAGATAAAGAGAAAGATTGTTATGCCATGCTAGAGGTTCACAAACCTTAGCCTTTTTTCAACAGTGTGGGTTGCGTCCAATGGACCACTTTGTATGGAAGATGTGGTCACTGCGAAGGCAGCTATTCAGCCGTAAAAGATGTTATGAACACAGACAGGTCAGCCGTCAGGTGAGAAATTTTTCCGGCCAACTCTGGGAGAGCCTTAATATCTATCCCGACTTATGATGGGAGACAAATGATGGATCAGCATGCATCTATTTTATATTTTCGAAAATCTTATTAGAATGATAAAAAACTTCATTGCGCTAATCACTAGCATAATGATACAGATAATTAACCACGTTATTGCCATCAGTTTAAAGATGAATTCAGTTTTCAAAAAATCTCTACCCCCAATGTCAGCTGAACTTCAAATTTGATAGAATAAAATGAATGCTATTCAATGTTAAATCAAAGAAGGAATCAGGAAATTTAAATATTATTTATAGTACTGTTAGAAAAACAAATAACCTTCAATCTAGGCCAACTGACTACTTCCAGGGTTAGCTACATAGGCTAACCCCAAGGCTCATGGTTAAGTCCCTTACTTAATAATTTTTATGTTAAAGATATTGATAACTGCTTGGAAAATAGTGCAGACGATGCTGTGATCGCCTTTAGAGATCCACTTGCGGATATCTTGCATAAACCATTGCTAAATTTCCTAAGCAATCTGCCCATCTGGGACAAAAGTTCGGGGATCGAGTTTCCACCGCATAAAATAGAATTGGTAGTGTTTACTGGAAAGCGGTTCCCAGCTCAACTGCGTCTCAAGCTTTTGGGAAGAGACATTACCCAATCTTTGACCTTCAAATACCTTGGAGTCATGTTTGATTCAAAATGCACTTGAAGTACCCACATTGCGTATTTGAAACAGAAATGGCAACAAAGGATCAATTTTCTAAGATCAATTCCCGGAACATGGTGGGTTGCTCGCCCGGAAGACTTCATCAAACTCTATTAAAGAACTATTCTTTCAGTTCTCGGACATTTCTCTTTTTGCTTCCTCTCGGCAAGAACCAGCCACCTCATTAAATTGGATCGCATTCAATATCGTTGTTTACGTATTGCCCTTGGCTGTATGCATTCAACGCATAATATGAGCCTTGAGGTTCTAGCAGGAGTGAAACCCTTACAGAACCGCTTCTGGGAGCTCTCATCTAGAATACTGATCAAGTGTGGAATCAGTAACAACCTTGTGATTGAAAACTTCGAAGAAAAGCTCTAATTGAGTACCCAGTCTAGATTCTGACGAATCTATATTAACTATATGTCGTCCGATATTAGTCTTTATTCATGTTTTATGCTAGTTTAATCAAAGCATTATGGAGTTTATTTGGTTTTATCAGGACATTTTCCAAGTTAAGGTGTTTTTGACTGATAAACACCATAAAACCTGATGAAAGCTTTGAAAAAGTTTTATGACATTATTCTTCAAGATGAAGGTATCTTGGGAATGCTGTCATAAAACGCTCTTAGAACCATTTGATTTTAAATAAGAGCACATACTCTTGAGAAAGAACATTATGTGAAAAATAAACAAACTACCCATAGGATGGAACTGCCCAATGGACGCCCATAGGTGGAAGAAGAAAAAAAACTAGTGGATCGTTATATTAATGTTAAAGTCCCCCGAGTCGTGCATTTCCATTCCCAACAGGCTACACAATATTTATACTCATTGCAATTAAAAACTGGTACATCATCTTAGCGAAAATCGATTTTTCTCATGTTGTATACGTTAAATCTAAAATTGGAAGTAATGCGTTGGGATCACTCAGTGATCCACTACACTACACTTCTTCCGACGTTATGTTTAGCGTATAACTCAAGAGAAAAATCATTTTTCACTCAAATGATGTTTCAGTCGTTAACGCAATACTATATTAACGCAATAACTATTCTTCTTCCCAAAGCCATTGGTAGCATATTCATGTTAGACTTTCGATTTTTTTTTTGTTATTATCGACTTACGCTTATGAGTAAAAAAAATAAGTGGGAATGATAACAAACAGCAAGAATTATGCAAAGGCACTTTTGATTTATAATGTGTCTTCTTCACATTAATTTTATGGTTATCTCACGAAAGACTTGTTTACCTTGAGTAATTCAAACAAGTTTTATTTAAGCGTAACAAACGTAATCTTTTTCAAGAATAAAACAAGTACAGATGAATTTGTCGAGCTCCTCAAAAAATCTTGTTGGTCTTGTGCCAGAACTATAAGTTTTTTTTGCGCTTTATGGTAGTTTCAGATAAAACCATTGAAAAAATGGCGAGCGTGGCTAATCTAGATTCCCTCGGAATGGTAGCCATTTACATATGTATGCAACAAAACTCTCGTTTTTTCACTACTACGAACAATTTTTGCTGTTGAAATTACATTTTGAAATTTAAAACGGATTGTAGACACAATTTATTCAAGATCTAACAATTCATTAGCCTGGCCACCTAATTGTTGAATTTTGAAGTATTTTTTATTTGTTAAATAAATCAATGCTCTAGCAAAACTGACGTGGCGCAATAAAATTTTCGAAATTTTATGTTATAAAACACCAATAAACTGAACGTCGCATGAAAAATTTATCAACTGCAGGCATAAAACTCATGCATTTATTGTCAATTTTACATTAAATTTACATACGTATCCAATTTGGAAAAGAAACGTCATATATTTATCGATATTTGTTTCTCTTCCTTAGCTTCCACTCGACTATAAACAAAAAAATTCCTCATTCAGTTCGAAACATAGTTGTGACGGACTGGAAGTGTTCTTAAAGAGAAAAATCATAAATCTATCAAGACAAGTGGTAATTTTATCATAGTTTTAAGCATGTCTTGAATGTCATTACAAGTATGTGCCGATAAAACTATCAAGTTTTAAGCGAACCTTGGAAAATAGTCTTGAGAACCTCCTGTAGTATGGGCCTTTTTGAACTTATGAGGGTTTTATGGCTGTTTTATCGATGTTATGTAGAATATCTAGTTTTATGCGTGGTTTTTTCAAATGATTCTTGAAAACTTCTTCAAGTGTACCTTAAAATTAAGTTTGTTACTTGGGATCTTACTTTCTTTCAAAAATAAGGGAGCAGATGTGTGCGTTGGTAAAAAGATCATTAAGGATTACCTTTGTATGGGTCCCCTCACATTGCTCAATTCCAGGCAATGAGAAGGCGGACTCTTTAGCAAGGGTCGGCGCACAAGAAGGCGAGATTTTTGAAAGTAATTCTCTTGGGCGGTAGTTACATTTCATCATTCCAAATGTTTCGACGAAATTGTTGTTCAAAGGTCTGGATGTAAGTCGGGGTTTCATTCGTGTGATGTGAAGACTTAGGTCCAACCACTACTCGTTAGACACACATCTCAACAAAATTAGCCTCGTCGATAGTAATTTATGTAGATGCAGAACCAGTTATGATGACATCACTCACACAGTGTAGCATAGCCTGAATAATGACTATTGCATACCCTAATGGCCCTAGGTAGACAACTCTTCCACGAGGAAAGAGAGGTTTTGGGAATGCATGATCTTCTCTTTATGCTAGGGATTTACGAATTCCTTTGTTTGTCTGATTTAAGAGTGTAATGTCATCACTCCCTCCCTTTCGCTCTAATAAATCAGTAGTGAATCGTCTGGTTTAATTATGGGCATACCTTGAAAATACGGTTACTGCCCTAGTGTTTGAACTTTTGATTACTAAAGACTGTATTCGATGAAATTTGGACACACACAATTGTTCGTAACTTTTTAGCGTGTGGGTAAAAATTATTGAAATTTTAACTGAATGTATTTCATTGTGTTGTGTCAATTGCGTAATGATTTTCGTGAAAATCGGTCGAGTGATTTCAGTGATGGCTTCGAATGAAGAAATAGTGCGCCAACAAATGTTGGGCACTCACTTCGAAAACCCAAACGCTTCTCATCGATGGATCGGAAACAGCTCGGAATCGCACATTCAACCGTATCTCATGTGATCAAAACGTTCAAGGACCGTTAGACAACCAAGCGGAAAAATGGTAGTGGCAAAAAACGTGGCACATCAAATCCGGAGAAGGCCAGGATGGTATTGAACCAATTTAAGCGTTATCCCAACATTTCGATCAGGGATGTTGCGAAAAAGGCGAAAGTTTCAGTTTGTTTTGTGCAGAAAACAATGAAACGTTCTGGATTACATGTGTACAAGGTCCAGAAGGCACCGAACCCGAGCGATAAACAGAACTCGGTGGCCAAAACTCGTGCAAGAAAACTGTACAGGGAGTGGCTCACAAAACCGTTCTGCATTGTGATGGACGATGAGACCTACATTAAAGCCGACACCAAACAAATGCCAGGACAGGAACACTACGTCGCTACCTCTGAGTTGGCCGTTCCGGAGAGTGTACGGAAGAAGAAACTGTCGAAATTCGCCAAAAAATTCCTTGTCTGGCAAGCGATCTGCGGATGTGGCAAAATGAGTCAGCCCTTCATCACCTCTGGGACCGTCAACGGACAAATCTACAAGGACGAATGCCTCCAAAAACGACTTCTGCCCTTCTTGAGATCTCACGATGGCCCGACACTGTTTTGGCCGGATTTGACATCTTGCCACTATGCCTGGCCCGTCTTAGACTGGTACGAAGATAATAATGTAGTTTTTGTACCAAAAGACGTCAACCCTCCAAACACTCCGGAACTTCGCCCAATTGAAAAATTTTGGGCAATCATGAAGGCAAAGCTCGTTAAAACTCCAAAACTGATAGAAAATGAATTTGAACTGAAGAAAGTGTGGTTAAAAGTAAGTAAGCAAGTCGGTCCTATCATTGCCCAAAATTTGATGAAAGGGGTCAAGGCAAAGGCGCGAGCATTTGGGTTGGGAGACGAGATTCAATAACCCAATGATGTCAAAACTTAACCATTTAGTAGTACTTTATTTCGAGAAAGTTTGAAAAGAATCGGGCTCAAGGAAAATTTTTGGTGACCTATTTTGTGTGTCCAAATTTCATCGAATACAGTCTTTAGGAATGTTATTTTGATGAACGGGATTCCATCGGATCCTGGACAATAGGAAGATGTCAGTTTGCAAGCGGCTTTTGAAATAGTCGTATCGTTGAAGTCGATATCGCCCAAATTGTCACCATGCATAGGGCATTGCTTGCAGAGAAAACCTTAGAGAACTTTTGAGAGAAGAGTCGGCAGATCTCCTGAGTTGAGGAAGCAACTTTTCCATCAACCACCATGACGATGGAAGACCGGACTCCTTTTGCTGCTCGTTTACATAGTTCCAAAACGATTAAGGGTTTGATTTTATTCTGCGCTGAATCCCATGTTGATATCGCGAATAATTTTGCCGATGGATCCACGTGTATTGGAGGTAAAGACGAACATAATGGCATTTTACCAGACCCGTTTGGTACTTCGTGCATATTCTAAGTGCGGCTCTTTTGGTAGACTTCAATCTACGGAGTTTCTTAGTCTTAGTCAAAACATGTGACAAAGTACTTGCCACAACTTCGACATTATAAGTATCGAGAATTGTTTCCTAGTCGATACTGGAAATCAGGTCAGCAATGGCGCGGTAATCTGCTTTCCGAAAATCATAGGAAACAACGTCTGCTGTTATGTCAAAGTGATGAAGCAACTTGCTCTAGACAGCCATAGCCAATTGAAGGGGATGAGGAGTCTGCTGCACTAGTAGAGCAGGTGAACAGAACATTGACGGAGCAACGTCTAGAGCGCTAACGAAGCAAATGTTCAAGCTAAGGGTTGTTCTCGTTTCACACGTAATTGATTTGCAATAACGTACCAGTACTGAAGCTGCCAAGAAGAGTGGTAGCTCCTGAATGAAACGCAAAACATCCAGGATTCGGAATACCTGGGAGATTATAGTCGCCAAAAATACCTTGGATGGAGCAAAAATGAGTTCTAATATAATCAATGTCAATTTCAATGTGGTGTAAACATTATTACGCATAAGATAAGGAATGTATTAAAAATGAGCTATCCAGGTACATTTGCGTTGTACGCGAATATTTTTTATGGTTTTAATGTGTTCATCATAGCATGCTGTGTTTTTGACTGTCATCTTTCGTGTGATTACTTGTTTGCACGGTTTAAATTCTTCGTTTTCAAAATGTCCGCATTGAAAAAGACGTGAAAATTGTGGTTTTGGACACAGGGGTAGGTGAAGAGGGTGTAGCAATGCAACAATTGACAAAGCAGTTTGGAATTCATCACGCCAGTGTAAAATCCATCATAACCAAGTTTGGGGAGTTATTTGAAAGAGGTAGAAAACCCTGATCTTCCCAACCCAAACTGGATCCGAAAGTGGTAACTCTAATCCAGAAGAACAAATCAAACAATAATGTCGATACGAGGTTTGGCCAATAAAGCGGGAACCAGCGTCGGAATGATTCAACGTATCAAGAAACGGAACAACCTGAAGACCTGAAAATCACAAAGCAAATTGCATAACAGAAGCAATCCGCAGCAACAAGGGCCCCAAAAAGGACTGAAAACCCCTTCCAGGTCCACAATATTACACTGCCGTCGTAGGAGAAAATGTTAGCGATGCAGACATGCAAGTGAAGAAGTTTAGTCAAAAAGTTCTGGTACAGTAAGCAACATGTTCCTGCGGGATGAAGTCTACCATTTTTTAAAACTACCGGAACAATCAATTCAGAAATCTATCAATCTGAGTGTTTGCAAAAGAGGTTGCTACCCTTTATATCAGAAACATAGTACCCTCCACTATTTTGGCCGAATTTAGCATCGGGGCATTAAAAACTTGTCCGAAACTTGATGAAATGTGTTTGATAAAAAATTTGCAAATTCGTGAAAGCATAAAATTGATTTCATCCAGTCTTCACAATGTTCAAGTTCACCTAAAATACATTAAAAAAACTGTGATTTTCCTGTAATAGTAAACATCCAGGCATTGAGAGTTTGGATTAGTTAAACGATTATCCGGTAGCAACGAGTACCCTACCTCTTTTAACGGGTGTTCCATATAAAAAGAGAATTTTTCAGTTACATGGTAGAAAAAAAAATCAACGCATTCAGTATTTTTTTTATTATAAACAAAATGGTTATTCTTCAAAAAAAAACGTCAATGAATGTTGGAGAAGGGGGCCAGGTCAGCCGTACGACGCAACTTAATCGCAATGCTCTCACAAGAGCGCTGGACGGAACCGACGTCCATCTTCCGGATACAATTCCGGATCTTCGTGGTCAACTGGCACTGAGGGCGCCGAAAAAATCCGACATAACTGGGGAAAGTTGGTGGAGTTCTTTTCTTTTGGCACGTACGGTATCTTTTTCTGCTCAAGATACCCCAGCGTCTTCTTGGCGTAATGGGAAGACGCCTTATCCGGCCAGAAGACGTACTTGCCATCCGCATGATGCTCATTTAAGAACGGTAAAGAATTTTCTCAAGACACTGCTCCACTTGTTGAATGATGGCCAGACTGCTCGGCTTGAACCACGGATTTGAAATTTCTTGGTCCATTATGGCGATGTACAGCATAACTTTTTTTTTAATTTATGCTTGTACTTATATTTTACTTCGGGGCAGTGTGGCCGACTTGTCGCTGGAATAGTAGCTGCCATTTCCTGGAATGTGGGCCGTCGCGAGTTCTTCGTCATACACCTGCACTGCGATTTCACGGTCGCTATCTGCTCGTCCGTGAACTCGGGTGACCTAGTCTTCTTCCGGCAGATGATGTCCTTCATCTTGAGGGTTCGGTGAATCAATGTATGGAAGCAGTGATATTTTCGGCCGGCGTCACGCAAACTCGTTCCGTCCTTGTTGTCGAACAGCTTTTTCAACGCTTCCTTCTCTTTTTCGTCATTATCTTCGCAGGACGGCCGATACTGGCCTTCCGCTTCACACTCAGGGATGCCAGGATCCGGTAGACTGTATTTACGGGCACGTTTTCGTCTCAAATGTGGTCTACCGTAAACTTTTTTCCACTATGACCTTTCGTTTCGTAAAACCGTAGAACACGCTCGTGGAGTGCTTGCTGTTTCGACGCCATCTTTGATTGAACTGACAGCACCCGAGCGAAAAGAAACATGCCACCCATTTCTAGGGAGTCCAGAAAAAAAATACGCTCTTTACTTTAATTACAGAGAGGTATTGAAATCATTCTCATTGTTTATTGAACACCCGTTATTCTAATAAAATTTCTCTATTTGTTTTTTGGAAAAACCACACTATTTTAACGAATTTATTATCTCCATGGTTGATTAAGGTAATTTCAGTGGCCCTGAGGGACGCAAGACCAAAATAGTTCTATAGATATTACAGAAGTTCCTGAAGAAGTAAGAACACCGGAGCCCCAAGGCCTGCTAAACGATTGCTCCGAACCTTCTAGGAGATCACTCAGTTGGCCAGAGCATTTAATTTCTCGCCACACAAAAAAATCATGGTAGCATAATGAGATTATTCAGTACAATAATTATTCAATTCAATAGTTTATTTTTTATTTTTTGTCCAATTGGAATAGTTTCTCATAACCATCATCTATGAAATGATAGTCAAAACGAGAGTGTTTTTCTTCTTCTTACCTACCAAAATGGAATGCTGCAACAACCCAAAACAACTCCTAGTATTTCATCCCACTCGGAAAGCACCATTTGAGTAAACAGCACCGACGGCAATAAGGTAGAACAGAGAATGAGAGCACAACTGAAATCATACTCAACATATAAACATAAACAGCCATAGGGAAATTCAGAGGCAAGAGAGCGAGAGAATAGCTCCGTTCAAAGACGCAAGCCAAATCAGGTGGAATTTGATAGAGGTAGGCCGAACTTTCAAGTCAAACTCGATTTTTGTCAATCAAATCCACGCTTTGCAAAGAATTACGATTCTTTCCAAATGGACAACTTTGTAACAGTCAAACCCCGGGTATTTAATGAAAATAAAATCGCATTTAGTTGCGATCGGTTTTCAAAACTCATTGAACAGAGTAACTATCGCATCGCAGGCTCCTCTCAAAAGCTCACCATCGTATTTTGCTCCATCTCCATGGATGGCGCTGGATCAAGGCTGCGATCGACCAGAGGCCCAATGTTTCCAGTTGGTTCGCTCGCTTTCTCAGTTTAGCGTAAGAAGTTGATCGGCGCGATCACGGGTTTCATTGCCGTCGTCTTCGCCGTCGCCGGACTCGACGCGTTCAAGACCCCAAGAAGGAAGTTTCGCGTTATTAGCGTGTGGTGCTTCGGGCACTACATTTTTTCCCCCTGCCGTTGTTGTTGTTGCTGCTGTTGTTGATCTTAAGCAGCTTTCTGGAGCTGCCAGCCAGTGGAGTGGTGTTGGTGATGTGAGTTGTTATTCTTATTACTGTTTTCCTGTGCTGCGGTCATCTCTTTCGCGCATGTTTGCCTCGATCGGCCATGGCTATGGGAATGAAATAGTCACAACAGTGGGTACCAGTTTGAAGCAGCATAAAGTGAAAGATTAATAAGAATCATTTCAAGTACCTACTATGCCACGGCATGAAGAAATAAAAAAAAACTTGTCCAAGTATATGTGAGGACATGTCATTCCGCAGGCCATTGTACTGAAAATTTTTGTATGAATTTTATGTTTTTGTTTTTTTTCCTCCGCATACTTTACGCAACCCCTTTCGCCACATAGCTACAGTTACTAGAAGTGATCGCCACCTAGTAAAAATAATGTTTCATGAATAGACTTATTCGTGACTAGTGGAATCTAAATATGCAAAAAAAAATAGTACCAACTCATATCAACTTCGAGCAAAGGTTCACCAATGCCCAAGGATAGATGGAATAAAATTTCACTTGTTTGACCACAAAAAAAAAAGTTGCAGCTGTTTAATGGGTACTTTTGTAAGGCACACCGCGAAGCAAGAAAAAAATTGTGTCTCCAAAAGCAGTTTCCCATTAATTTAGCAAACGAGTGGAGTTGAAGAGCCGACATCTGGCAGAAAGCGAAAATGGGAATAAAATTGTTAAAGATGTTGGATGTGTACGAAAAATTAAAGTGAACTTTGTGCTGAATGTTGCCAGTGTTTGTGAGGTTGTGCAATGTTTTAATTGCTTTGTGTTCAATAAATCAAAAGTCGATTTTTCTTTTATGAAAATAAGTAAAATCTGGTCCCTGTGCTTAAAGGCAAATAGTCATACATACGGCCTACACAATTACAAGTAAGCCACTAGGCTCGTGTCGATTGGAATTGAAGATTTGACGCGTGAATGTGCGCACATGTGTTGGTAAGCAGCTATTGTAACCATTCAACATCATTCAAGTTGACGGGTCCAGCGAACCTCCGAGACTGTGGTGTGGTGTGGTGTTGTGTGGCAGAGAAATCAACTTCTTCTCGCACCATTCCGTATGTGTGTGCCACGCTGACGTTTCTGCGACGAAGTGACCGGAGATTTTTTGCATATTACCACTGGAACCGCTACGGAGTCATGGAACATGGATCAACGGCGACGTGTTTGTAGGAAATGTATAACAATAAGGTCATAACAAGGTATGAATCGAATGATTTATGTTATTTATTTAACTTTAGCTCTTCTGCATTACACCCGCTGGTTTTCGATACATCCCACTTGATGGTAATTTTTCATTCTGTGCTGCTAAACCACACCGCGCTGCGACCAAATCAGTTTGCAAGCCCGGGAGGATGTTGGTTTTCCTATGAATAGTGGTTTTAGAATTCCGAAACGTTCATCACCAATATAAATATTACTAGCCGAGATAGTCTTGAATTTGACCAAAGGAATTAAGTATTAACTGTCAAAATTTAATCTTATCTGTTAGACCAAAATAGAGAACAATTCTAAAAAAAAGGGTTCGTCGCTTGGTGTCTCCTTATGAAAAGCTGTTAGGAAAAGTCTACCAACATTACTAAAATCGATCATTTATAGGCAGTTGTAAGAACTTCCTCATTAACCTGTGATTTCACCCAGGAAACTATCTGAAAATACTTCGCTACATCGAAAGGATGGTTGGAAATTTTCATCGATCAAATCACTCGAAATCCAATCTATTAAGTCAGGTTTATATACTTTAAGCATCTTCGATCATTTATGTTATTATATGAGACAAAACACAATCGAATCGGATTACAACCACGAGTACAGGAAGCTTGGTGCCATACAAAAATTACTTTGAATTGAGAGGAAGTTGATCATTATCAACTTTTCATTTTTGTCGATAACGACACCATATGGTAAAAATCTTTTGCATAGCAGTTGGCGCGAAGTGATTCCGCATGAGGGGGAAATGAAAGGTTTACCCAAGTAACATTGCCAAATTATTAAGTTTTATTAAATTTTTATGAAAGCCACTAGAAATTAATTTAGTTTTATTATGGCAGTCAGAAGTGCTAATAGGTTTTAAATTTTAATTAGGTTTATGAGACCCTACACAGCTTCTTCACAACGATCTTAAAACCTTGTTTCTAAAATTCCTTAAACTCCTATCAAAAGTTTTATTTTGACATAAACTTGTAAAATGCTGTTTTGAAATGCCTTTTTAGAACTCATTTAAATTATCTTACTATGGTCAGTTGAAAAAGCATTTAAAAACCACTTAACCTCCGCTAAATGCAATAAACGGAAAATTGGCATTGAGGAAAGGCACCAAATAACCAAATAATTTTATAGTAGCCATTACAAAGACAAATTGGCTTTTTGGAAAACTGTGATATTTTCCAATCGCCATATTGAAATAAAAATTTCAAATTGAATATAAAAATTGAAATGTGGGAATACACCAAATTTCAAATGTAATGCAAATGAACTGTAGGCCAATTTTGGCATTGTTTATGATAACTTTATTAAATTCCATAAATTTTCAAGAAATTTATGATTAATTTATCGTATATGTATATTTCAATTTTGTTTTTGCTTATGTAAACTCGCATAATCTCCGTGGCGCATAAATTTTCAGCATTCATCGTGCCAACATTCACCATAAAATATAATGCGCATATGATTTGGAGCATGACACGCTGTGAAAAAATTCAGCTATTTTCATAGACATTATTTACTGTTAAATGAATCAGAAGAGCAGAGAATCGAACAAAATAGAACAACAAAAACCAACCACGATATCGCCGTGAAGTTTGACAGCTGTGGCCATTTGGCCCTATGCTGGTTTTGATGGCAGCCAATAGGTTTTATGAAGGTTCTCAAGTGGTCATAACATCTTTCACTAGCACATTTTCAAAATCTTTATGACCTTAGAAAGGTTTAATTAATTTGTTTTCACAACCGTCTATAGAGTGGGCCACACACATTTCGGCTTTAAAGATGCATAGAGGTGGTGATGGTGGACAAAACAGTTTTGAATATAGTTTTATCAACAAACCGGGAGGAGTGCTACACGGCTGTATTAAAACTAAATTTGTTACATGGGTACCATACCATTTGTCTTTGTATAAGAATTTTAATGTTTGTTCTGAGCAAAGGTACTTTTTTCACCTAATAATTTTACGAAAAGAAAAATTAAAATGTATTTCTAGGACTTGATATATTTGTTTTGCTCCTGAGCTGGTTCGTCACCAACAAGAATACTATGGGTCTAATCACACACAAAACATATATTAATCACAAGATCCTTGACATTGGTTAGACAACTATGAATCGTCTAGAAAATCAACTAAAAAGATAAACGTATCTGAACAGCAAATCCAGTTAAAATAGTCAAAAGTTGAAAACAATGACATTTAACTTGTTTTTCTGGAATATGCTTGCTCCCACAAACAAAATAGCGCCAGAAACAGATACACGGAGTTACCTTCCCGTCGGTAGTGGATATAGAAGTTAGCAACCTGGCATTTCCAGGAAATTTACGTTTGAAATCATTGTTTGCAATCGTTACTTTTGACCTTTTGACGATTTTGTATAGAAATGCATTTTGTTAGTAAAGCCTCCCGACTAGAAAGATATAGCAACATTATATCAGCTTGAGTTATTATGTTATACTCATTTTCTTTAACAAGCTTTGTTAGAAACATGATGCAGGATGTTGTTAAAATATCAGAATTTATAACAAAAACATTTCTTGTCTAAACAGAAGAATAACACAGTATGTTATAATTTGATCAAAAATATAACAAACAATAATACATATTTTTTATATAACATAACTGGCTTCTAATACATTATGTTACAAGATATAACAAATTTCTCACACCCTGAGTTACTGGGAGTATGATACATATAAATAAATTTATTACAAAATATGTTATAACTTTAAAGGCGTTTGTATAGGTTTTCCAAATTTGTTAATAAAGAAACAAAAAAATCTTTTTATAAGCAGACATTATTTTTATTGTAGAGCTTTTAAGGCAATTCCATACATGGTTGAAAGATGGTTTTTGATCAAAGAGATAAATATAAAGATCAAATGAAAATAAGAAGAAATCCCACTCTTCAACAAATAGTGGATCATGAATTCAAAAAATACTATTCTTCGTTTGTAGCAGGCACGGCTTTCTTTCGGTTTGATTCCAGCTACAGTAATCTAATCTCTTTGATGCCGATGATGCTCCAAAAAATGCTCTAAAAGAAACAGAGCTGTATGGCTAGCTCACAATTGATACGTGCATTTTACAGTTTTCCCATAAGTTTTCGGTCTTATTCTTACCTTCTATATACCCAACCTTATGTATATCTTAACTGTTATATTTTGCAGTATTTTTGGAAAGATTTCCAACGTTAGCAGCTAGATGAAAATGTAATCTTTCCTACCTTCAGACCTCAAAAAATCATCCTGTCGTTCAAGTATCACAAAAATTAAAACAGGATACGCCATTTTACCATAGTAAAAAAGCACCCGAAGTTTAGAGTTCTCCAGATCAAAATATAGAATTTAGTAGCAGCAAAAATGAATAAACATTGCTTGATAATGTTCAAGCAGATTTAGAACTAAGAGATGTCAAATTTTGTGAAAGCGGAAAGTATTATTAAAAGGAATTAAAATTTGCACCAAATATCTATGTACTTTAAATATATATATATATATATATATATATATATATATATATATATATATATATATATATATATATGTATATATATATATATATATATAATGATTCATTCATTTTCCTAAATGACTGATTCCTAAGTATTTATCAATTGCTAATTGATTCTATAAACACAGGGTATGTCTTAGAAACAGTTTTATCTACTTGAAATTTTTTCGAAAACATTTATGAGACTTCGGAAAACCAAAAATTTTGTCGTATCAATGATACGCTTCGATTATGGGTAAGGGAACGTCCATTAATTACGTCACGCAAAAATTTACTTTTTATACCCCCCCCCCCCTACCCCCCTTGTCACGTTTTTTGTATGGACCTTCAAATTTTTTTGTATGGATCGTCACGTTTTCCCAAACCCCCCCTCCCCCCTTACTGCGTGACATAATTAATGGACCTTCCCTAAGCCTTGAAATAAAAAGTAAGGAAGATTGAGAATCTACAACCAAGCATATTTCAATGTGTAAAATAAAAACGCAAATTGATTTGATTATTGAAATTAGCAAAGAACTATAAGACTCAAAGAGATAAAAAAGAATTACAAATATTATTGTTAGAAAAGTGTCATATTTTTATGTAAATTTGTTATAAAATATAAAACATAGGGGAGGGTGGGGCAATTCAGACCTACCTAAGCAAATTTAAAAATAAATATTGAAAAAGTCAGAAAAACGTTATTTTAACGACAGTACTTGAAGGAATTTTTTATTGGCAACACTTTTGGGCTAATAAATCGCTAGAGGAAATTTCGAATTTTAGAGTCGATCTGCTAAAACCCATATTTAAAAAAAATCAAGCACGTAGGGTAATTCAGACCGGAGTGTGGGGCAATTCAGACCATCTCAATTTTAATGCAGTTTTATTGTAATTGAACCAACTAAATCAGGTTCTATAGAAAATAATCATTTATTCCATCAACAAAATTAAAATTTCCTAGTTAATATTTAAAAATTCACCTCGAGACGGTCGCGAGTAATTGGCTCTATCCTCCTCACTTTAGTTTTAAGATAAATGATGTATAAAAATATGAAAATTTGTCTTGCGGACCATTGCAACCTGAATTCCAATTTTTGCATTACTAATAATATTTACTGGTAAAAGATTAATTATGTGTGAAAATATATGCGAAACAAGGTGGTCTGAATTACCCCGCATACCTTTTCTACGCATTATGTTGTTCACCATAAAACAAATACAAATTTGATTCAATTTATTTTTTGAATTGCTTAAACAGAGTCTGTAAGCTTCTTATAGCACATACTTGTTTTTTGTTAGCTCAAAATTGGAAGCATTTTCCGCGTTTTTTCTTGTGCGCAATTCCTTTTATTGTAGGCACTGAAAAGTAAACTACGCCGTGGCGCACCTCAAGGTCGACTGAAGTCAATGTATATAATTGTCAAAGTAGTGGTGCCGCATAACGTGTCAGATAATAAGGTTGAGATTTTTCCATGTACTGCCATTGCGAAACAAAATCGACAGTCGGGATTACCCTCCCGGTCTGAATTGCCCCACCCTCCCCTACTATAAAAATAATTTGTAACACAGTTTGATATATTTGTAATGGATTTTTTTCTGGGTGATGATCTCTCCAAACTGAACTATACCATAACGAGTTACAAGTATCAAAGGTTGTTAGAATTTTGTTATTTTTCTGTTATGTTCTTCTAGTCGGGCTTTCAATTTCAAATTTCGGACACCTTCGGAGTATTTCAATTATTTCAAGGAATGTTGAAACGTTTCAATTGTACACACTTGGTTTTTTTCGCCGAGAATCCAACAGCCGATTGTTTCGGCATTTCAGTTTACTACCGCTTGAAAAAGGTAATAACACGGCTATAAAAAGTTACTCATTAGAGTTGTAGAGTGAAAGGTTGCAACATATCGCCACCTACTTAAAGCTGTATTTGGTAGTCAAGCAGCGAATGGGTATGGAATAAAGATACCTAACCTTGCAATATGTTGTCTCCTCATTATATACACGTTTTAAAAATTATGTACCCCGCTCCACTGGGTACTTTTTTTAAAGCATGTAGACGTATGTAATGCTACGATGCATGCTGCCCCAGTTTTAGTTTTGCATAGTTCTGAAAATACGAGGAATTATAGTGATGTTTTGATACCATTATGAAGTTTTGTTTTGTGCGATATATGTGGAGTAAATTTATTATAAGCAATGGATATTAAAAAATGGTTAAAGTTTATTTGAATAACACTATTATTAACATGTGAAGTACAGTCATGACAATTTCTTCAATTTTGATCAGGTTTTGGTGTATTTACTGCCTTATCGTACTACACAATTATGAGTTATGCTGTTTTATGAAAAAATTGAAAGAGGATCATTTCATTAAAGCTATAGTTTTGAAGATTTGAGCATATTTATTGTGTGGGTCATTCTACTCCACCAGTGCATATTGTACTGTTCTCCCCTGGAGACGGTGGTAGCCATTATAATGAAAAATCCCAACGTTTTTGAGCGAAATATGGCTGAAAAAGTTGGAAAATCAAAATCATATGATGATGATTATGATGATGTATATCTACCATCTATTGGAGCAAGGCAACTATCCATAGCAGTGCAATAATATGAAAAACGATTTGATCAGGATTTTATTGTTGTTTGTGATCATCAAGCTTCTATATGAAGGGCCACAAACGTTTGGGCAGGCCCGTAAGCAGAGGCACTTACGCGAAACCCGTGAATATAGGGAATAGAATCTCCTTCCAAAAATAAGGTTACACTCACAGCATTAAAGGGTGTTTTCGATAAAAATGGCACACAGAAAATCTTCTGTAACTTTTGAATCGTATGAGTAAAAAACCTAAAAATTTGATTAGATCTTATCCATAGTGTATTATTTACATCTGCCAAGTTTCATAGTTATACATTCAGTAGTTCCAGTCATGTCGTCAAACCAAGAAATTGTCCGTGAGAAAATTTTGTGCACTCACAATCAAAATCCAGGGGCGTCCCACCGGTGGATTGCTAAAAGGCTTGGAATTGCAAATACAACTGTGTCTCGTGTAATAAGAACCTTCAAGGAGCGTCTGAGTGTCCAAAGGAAGGAAGGGAGTGGTCGTAAAAGTGGTCCAATGGACAGTAAAATGGCCAGGAAAGTCGTACAACAATTCAAGAACCGTGCAAACATGTCAATTCGAGATGTGGCTAAAAAGTCTAAGGTGTCAGTCGGTTTTGTGCAGAAAACCATGAAGCGTGCTGGGTTACATGTTTACAAAGTGCAAAAAGCCCCAAACCGGAATGAAAAACAAAACATCACTGCGAAAACCCGCGCCCGGAAACTTTACACGAAGCTGCTCAAAAAATCCGGTTGCATCGTGATGGATGACGAAACATTCGTCAATGCCGACTTCCGTCAACTTGCTGGGCAAGAATATTTCGTTGCCAAGTCGAAGTTCGATGTTTCGGAGGATGTTCGAAAGAAGAAATTATCGAAATTTGCAAAGAAGTTTCTAATCTGGCAGGCGATTTGCGGATGTGGTGAAATAAGTGCTCCCTTCATCACTTCCGGAACAATAAACGGTGCGATTTACACGGAAGAGTGCCTTAAGAAGCGTCTCTTGCCATTCATTAAGAAGCACAAAGGATCAACTCTGTTTTGGCCTGATCTAGCATCCTGCCATTATGCTCGAAACGTATTGGAGTGGTACCGAGCCAACGGAGTCAATTTTGTGCCAAAGGATATGAACCCACCAAATTCACCGGAACTTCGTCCAATTGAAAAATTCTGGGCAATTATGAAAACGGAACTTCGCAAACATCCCGAAACTATAAAAACAGAGCTAAAATTGCAGAAAATTTGGGTAAAAACACTGAGAAAATCGGTTGTACAAAATTTGATGCGTGGAGTGAAAAGGAAGGTGCGGGCATTCGGGATGGGAGACGAAATTGAATAAAACAAATGTTGTAAATCAAAACTCATTAGTAGTTCTTCATTCCCTGAAAATTTCAAGAAAATCCGTTAATCAGTTTAATTTTGATGAGTATATATGTGTGTGCCATTTTTATTGAATACACCCTTTAGATTCGAGCCCTCGATTGACAGAATAAACCCAATGGATGAGGTCGAAGCCCGCCATCGTTTCACGAAATGTTAACAATAGGGAGGAGCCAGTCTCATGTTCCCTATCCAGGTCGTTTCATTTAGGTGCCCTGATGGTCCCCCCTTTTCCTGAATATATGATGTATAATACATATTTAGTATATTTTGGCGTGGTCCAATGATCATTAAACAAATTTCACATAAGTATTCCAATATACGCGTTAACCTTCCTCGTGTATTGAATACAAACTGACACATACGACATTAGAGTAAATATTGACCCGGATTTCAACCCTTTTTAGAATTATGAAATTTCAACCGAGACACAATGTTTGTACCCTATTTTAAAGGTTATGGTCTCAAAAAGACATTGGAGGTAGAAAAACTTTGTTCCAGTAACATTGGCCACCGTGAATTTACTACAAAGGGAAGGAGGTTTTGATTTTGATGTGTGAACAGAATTGTATACAGAAAACTCCAGACTAGTTACCACCTCCGACAAGTTTCGCGCAATATTATCATATTAGTTAAAGATCTTGGCGCAGAGATGGCACTGCAGTCTATATTTTCCAAATGAAGCGCTAGAGAGTTGCCGTCTCAAACAAACATGACATTTTTGTCTTTTATCGTTATCAGATTAGTAACAGATCTTGCCGCAAAGATGGCGCTGCAGTCTGTCTTTTTCAAATGAAGCGCCATCTTGGGCATTTTGTTTTGTCATGTGTCGTCTTTTGACATATGTCAATATATTTGTGAATAGAGGGCGGGCTCTTCTCCCCGCCGATTGGGGCATCCTCATGTTAGATAGCTCACTCTTTTAAACAATCCTTGCTGGATACGTATAAGTGATGCTGCCTGTCGATCCAATTAATCCGTATTTGGCCCTACATACAATGACATGATTTGGATAATCGGTGGTTAATCAGTGCTGTCGGACTTAGTTTTCGTGCTACAATGGGTGGTAGTACATATCATCATCATATCATCATCATGTAATGTGTCGTATTTTGACATTATCATATTAGTTCCAGATATTGCAGAGATGGTGCTGCAGTTTATCTTTGCAAAGTGAAGCTCTAGAGAGTTGTCGTCTTGGGCATACTTCCCCAGTATGTCATTAGTCGTCTTGTGAGATTATCATATAAGTTTTAAATCTTGCCGCAGAAATGGCGCCACAGTCTGTGTTTGCAAAATAAAGGTCTAGAGAGTTGCCGTTTTCTGCAAAGTTTATTCGAATTTCATTTGTCGTTTTTTGACACAACATATTAGTTCATGATCTTACCGAAATGTCACTACAGTCTATCTTACAAAAAAATTCACAGTGAAGGAAAACTTTAAAGAAAAGTAGGAAAAACCAAGACCTAATTCATGGAAAATTTAAAAAAAAGATTCTCCTGTCTGCAAGTAGTGAATATTCAGGAATGGTTTTTATATTTTTTGTTCTCGAGTAATGTTTGAAAACCTTAAAGACATTCATACAAACGGCATTTTGAATTTGCCGATTGCAAGAATCATCAATTTCAAAAATGTATAATTCAAGAACGGAGCGTTGTAAAACAAAACAAAATTTCCAAATTATTATGAAATTTTCTTATAAATCTGAGAAAAAAATGTCCACATAAATTTTAACTGTGGAGGAAAATTTAAAAGAAAGGTCGGAAAAACTAGAACCTAAGCTATGAAAAATCCCCAAAAAAAATTTTTTTCCCAAAAAAATTTTTTTTCACAAAAAAACAAGTAATATGAAGAGAAAGTGTGGAAAGTTCCGTCAGTGTACGGTAGGTTGAAAATTGAATATAAGTATTAGAAATTGATACACCGCCATCGGCTTTATACACCGTTCCGGATCTCTAAATATCAATTTTCAGCGTTTTTGACATTGATTCCTAGTTTTTCTAAGACCGGAAGCCACCGTCTTGGATTCCAAAATGGCGTCAGACATCGACTAATGACCTCCCGGTAATCCCATTCCCTTCCACTCGAAGCAACAACTTGCATGAAAAAGTTGTAATAAAGACATAGAAATATGTCTTTTTCCGCTTAACCGGGATTTAAATTAAAAGGCTTAACATATCTCAGGATCTCTACACTTTGCGAAACGTGTACATGGCCAAAACTGAGCCAAAATAGGAACATGACCAATACACGTGCGCTCTCCCTATCTGATTTTTTCTGAGGCCGGCGATTAATGTATTTCACTTTTCGAAACTCTGAAATCTGCAATAAATTAAGTTTTGAAAAACCAGATAAACAGTCAGAAAAAAAAATATTCGAAATTTGGTTTAATGGTTTGGAGAAACATATATAGGTGATGCGGAAATCACTCCGAATTGAGCGTCATAGAAGGTTATTTCCACCATTCGGAATGGTATCGATACTGTTTATTATTTGATTCCATTTTTTCCAGGGTATTGCTAAATCTGACTTCTATGGAAATGTAAAACCAGGTGTTGTTGGTCAAATTACGGGTAATATTGAGAAATATTTCTCTCGAATGCTTAGGAAGATCATCCTATTTTGGGTAAGCTAAGTTAAGTACTTCCTCTTAGGAGTATTCTCGTTGCAGTTCTAAACCGGAAAAATCACTCGCGCAAATCAATTAAACTGCTTTTCCCGTATGGCAACAGAGTGTTGCATCTAGTGCGCTGTGTAGCACACCAGATGCGCTATTCAGCGCACTAGATGTACCACAATTCAATCGTACAGGACGCAAGTAAAATCGTGTGACGCTAGTGGGTTTTTCCGTTTTTCAGTTGCAACGATAATATTTTCTTAGCGTCGTGCACACATTTGATGGTTTTGTTTACACTCCCGTTTCATTTTACTAAATTTTTGAGTACAATTGTATACTATCTCTTTTTCTCTTACGGAAATGTTACACAATTTTCGTAAAAAGTGTATCTACTCAAAAATTGAGTTTTTTGACACTTTTAACCGAAAATTGAGTAACATTTCCATGTGAGAAAAAGAAGTAGCATACAATTGTACTCAAATATTGAGTAAAATGAAGCGGGAGTGTAACTATTAAAATCGCGCGACTTATGCAAATTGGCTTGATAGTGTTTTTATAAAGCTTCCAACTTCTCAAGTGAGTGTGTTACCGTTCCATTTGAACTGTGTGTGAAAACATGTCTATTATAGACACAAATTGCTTTATCAAATTAAAGCTATGGCTTAATCAAAATAAATCTAAATAATCAAGTTATCATAAGCATATTTTCATTGACGTGCTCTGATGAACGTATACATAGAATAAGAGGTTTGAAATACGGTGCCTAAATAGTCATTGCCGAAGCCAACATTTCCCCTACTCGAAGAGAGTTTTATTAGTTCTTAGTTGTGGTTTCAAATGAAATAATCTTTAAATTGTACAATACGAGCACTCTCAATATTACCCATTCTACAGTATCAACATTCTGCACATCAAAATGGAACGCATGCATGGTTTTTGGATTACATTATCCAAAGCAGACTCGGTTACATCTGAATTGCGTATTCATCAGGCGTAGCTCATTTGTTTCACCTGAATATTGTCACATTTTAATTGAAACAATACCTGATCAGACCAGAACAGGAGCTGTAGCCCGAATGAGTGCACTGGGAAGGGGGAAGGGGAAGGTACATCCCGTCTATCCACCCTACAACGAACGCCCAATGTCAACATGATTTTAGTTTTGTAATTCTTTGACACAATACACGATCGAAGTGAGGTTTTACACACAACCTCGACCGGGCTGAATCTGGAAAAACGACAACGCACGGCTGGCTTGGATCTGCGCAAGTGTGAAGATAAATTTAATTCTCGCACTTCTCTTTCCCGTTTTGCCCAGTCTACCCAACCAACAGTCTATTCTTCTTCGGTTCGGTATTTTATACGATTCATTAATTCAATGCAATCTGATTGTGTACACAATAATGCAGCCCCAGCCTCGGGTCGTGGCTTCGGTAGGATATAGGTATGCAATGCTGATTCCTGTATAGTTGGAATTGCCGTGTGCTAGGCGTACGACGAAGACGATGGTGACGACGACGATTTAGACCCGACTTGCCCGGTCGGATGTGTGAACTTGGGTAAGGTGCGAAAGAGTGCCATCATCAAATACGGCAATGGGTAAGAAATCTGTTTCTGTGGTTGTTTTGTTGGTCGTAGTCAGGACATAACCTCCAATTCCCAAGCCAAGGTGAACTACGCGCATTGTGATTCGGTTGTTCAAGAACTCTTTTTTTTCTTTTCCTCCTTATGTGAATTGGAAGCCGCCATCAGCGATGGGAGGATGTCTGCAGCGTCTTTTATTGTTATTGGCAGAAGAATAGACCAAATGGTTGCGCTCATTCATGATCAGCATGATTCGTTACGCAGACCGTATACAATGTTGCACATTGGTACTGTAATAATGGCGAACTCGTTTGTTAGATGGTTTCTGAGACATTTATTGAACTGATCAAACAAAATTTTACAAATTCAAGGTAGGAAATTGTGATCCAATTAAATGCAAACAAGAAATACAATGAGAATGTATGTTGGTGTGACATATCCGGACATACCCCTCTCCTCCACCTGCTGCTTAGGATATTATTACCATGCATGCTACAAGCAATATTAAAAAAGAATGCAAAAAAAACTCCTCATAACACTGAGTAAAGGGTATTTCGATCAAAATTTGATCAAACAGTAATGCGTGTGAGCCGATCAAAGTTTGTATTAATAAGTCAAATTCTTTTTATTTTTCAAGTTCAGTTAATACAGAATACATGGGGATTGGTTTGTTCGAATGTATATAATTTAATTACCTACCTAACTACAATAACTACAATTTGAAAACCCTATGGGAAGGGTACCAAGTCCCGGATGACTTGGTGATCTGGTAGGTGGCAACGTGTCTTGACCTATTGATAGTCTCACTAAAATGATCTTCGAGCGTTTTTATCTCGGCCAGACGGTGGATCTCAGTGGTTCTCGTCCGAAAGGTGTGTTCAGGATTATCCTGAGAAACTTGTTTTGAACCCGCTGGAGCTTCGGGTGGTGTGTTTTTGCGCAACCCTTCCAGATCGACATGCCGTTTCTCAATAACCGGAAGTATAATCTGTTTGTAGCTAGCAAACTTCTTCAAGGACTGACGTGGCTACTGCCAAGCTCGATCTATTTGGTTCTCTGTGCAATTACAATAGTTCTGTTCAATAACGGAGTAGCAACTACGAACATGCACGGTCTTCAGGGACAATGTAGACTGTCTGTTTAGCAAGGGGTATATAAGCTTCAACAGAACGTTATATTTTGGCACAGTTTTATTAACCTGTTCCCTGAAGTTCATCTTGCTATCTAGTGTCACGCCAAGATAGAAGTCTGAATTGGTCCATTCCACCGTTGTACCGTTTAGACAAATTTTAACATCCTCAGCCGGAACAATTCTGGGAGATTTTGAGTGTGATAAAAGGATGACCTGGGTCTTCGCTGCGTTGATGCAGATCTTCCAGTCTGTGAGATACTTCGACAGAACATTCAGGCTTCGCTGCAGTTGCTCTTAATGCCCTACCATTGTGGGTGACTGCGGTGCTTATTCTTTCTGGAACAGTCTATACTGCCCTGGGATGCATAGTTGACGTAAGCGCCAAGACGACCAAAATTCACTTTTTGGTTTTTTTGCATTCTTTACCCTATAATACATTGCCTCCAAGTAAAAACAAAAAAAAGTTTGTTTGAAAAATTGCGAGATAAATTGAAAAGAACGGTTTGGCACCATTTGGTCGCATGAATGACGTCTCTCCACATATTACATAACGAGTGGCTGTAAGCGAAGTTGAATGCACCAGGGAAAGCAAATTAGAGATTACATACATACTTGCCATCTATCAACCTCTGGAAAACACCTGGCCGGTTCCTTACGATCAGTGATACTGTATCCCTCATACTGCCTTTATAGGCATCTGGAGTTGAAAATGGGATAGAATTGATGGATTTTTTTCCTTGGCGAGAAAGTGAAAAGGGATGAGCCTGGAATTCTGACATATAACCAAAACCACAGGTAGTAAAATTGCATAAGGAACTAGCAATTGGGTGTTGAAATTAACGTCATCATTTATTTTACACGCTCCGAAAACTCACAGCTTTCCGAGTAATTAAAAGGCCGCCATAACACCACCTCGGCCTTCCTTAGGGTCTTCAAAAGCTCTGCGTGTATGCGCGTAGGATTACTAAGCAAGACCATTCTGAAGGTGCCTTGATTCAATTTCCGGTACGGTCCATGAAAATTTACAAGTAGGAAATGTCGACTTCCCTGGACATAGAGTAACGTTGTACCGGCCACACAATGATATGAATGCATAAATGGCAACTTTGGCATAGAAAGCTCTCAGTGAACTAACGTGGAAGTGCTAGGCGAAAATTACTTCTTTGAATGGTTCCATTCTTGGAAGTTGGACCACCTACAGTCATAAACCGAAAAAAACCGAAAACCGACTTGTTGATTTCCGCATTTGACCTATCGCTATCATATTCATCTCGCCCAGCAATCGCTTGTGATCCGTGAGCCTTCCAACTCAAACACAACTCGCATTGAACTTCGTTCGTTGTTGATACTCCCTGATCAGTATAATCAGCTTTAGCAGAGTGCACTGTCTGCTTTTCGTGAACACGATGGGCTTGACAACGTTCGCACTCTTCATGCCCCAGTTGGGTAAATTTTATGTTCGGGTCTCTCAACACCTTGTAGTAGAAACTGTAACTGCAACATTTTTGCTTTTTTTCAACTGGCGCTCTTTGAAAGAGTCGAACTGATTTTCTGGACTGATAAGTCCGAAGGTAGATATCGTCAAAATCAAATGGGAGCTTTACTGGGTGAAACTTTTCGTTGGTATTTGTGAAGCCAATCGGCGAGAGCCTAATGTACGACATATTATTCAGAACAGAGCAGCCTGGTTTTTACGCCAAACTATGAGAATAAACGTTCAGTAATATGCCTGTTTATTCGCATAAGTTGGCGTATGCGTTTTAAAGATGATAAAAAAATGAAACTATTCTAATTATCTTGCTGGCCCACTTTTAAAAGTAAAACTTCATCAAATGGACAGAACATTTGTCCACAGTTGTTGGTATACATTGCATTTCAGCTTAAACCCGGAAAAACGCGTTTTCTCAACAATCATACCGATGGTGGTTACGTCAACTATGCATCCCAGGGCAGTATAGGTACCATTTTTGCATTAGTATGATTGTATGACAAATTCAATAATACTCTATATGCCCAGGGAATCGAGAGATTTTTCTTACCGAAAAATTCCTAGACCAGACTGGAAATCGAACCCATCCACCTCCAGCATGTCTTTACTTTGTAGCCGCGCCTTTACCGACTCAGTTAAGTAAGGACCCCGTCTTATCTTGTGGTTACTGAAATACATTATAAACAAGAGTTTTACTGTAAAATGAAACTTTCCTGCGAGGTTATTAACACTTATACACTGAAGAACAAGCGAATTCAGAAGGTTTCATAAGCTTTTTACCAAAGTAAACTACCAATTGTCAACAGAACTCGAGCGGTGTGCTGTGATTGCTGACAATCAAATAACTTTGTTTTGGGTAAAATTGTACCCAAAAGTAAGTAATTTGTACCCAACGGTAGGTAAACATGATTATGCCCAAAGTTGGCTTCGCACATTTAACTGCTCCACTGAGTACTTTTTTCTTAGCGTGTAGAATTGTGCTAGACTCCTGAACCATCAATTATATCATGTTTCTTCATTTCGTTATTCGATTTTCAAAGTTTAGCTACGCTTTTAAGTAATGTAAGATTTATGTTGCATATGTTATGACCAGCACTGTGTTGACTGTGAACAGACAGTGATTTCTCTGTCACAAATCAATCATCAATCCACCTATTCTGTGGAGAGGAACCATATTAAAGGTTACTGGACACACCTACTATGCCCTGTACCAGAAATTGTATCAAATTAATTTGAAGGTAACAGGAATACAAAAGTAGCCTCCATCATCGCCGATTTAGACCATCAGTTTGATTTTGTTAAGACACAATTCTAGGAAACAACGAAGACCTAGCAGCACAGCAACTAAAACGAAATAATAGCAAAGAATGTTATGACTTTTGAAAATCAAAGCTATTTTCTATCGCCAGGTGTTTGCGAGATTGTAATATAATGGAAATCATAACCTGAAGGATTGGAATATCCACATCTACACAACCATTTCTCTTGGGCAAAGTAAACATTAAGTTTCCTCAGCGCAAGCAAACAAATCATCAACAAACTTAACACCATTTTCGAACAAAATCCATATGGCACCATTTGCCATCCAGAGAAATCCCAGAGGATAGGTAAGCTTTATGGCACTTAAATAGTTATAAATTGCATTTTATTACTCGACAATATAGCCATAAAGCTAATACCCAACAAAGATTTACTTTGTTTCATTTGAGATCGAATCAGGCTGCATACAGCCGTGCGTCGATTGCAGTTTTTAGAATGCGATTTACGCTCATTGTATGCAACAATAAACAAGTTATTTTCTCATCCAAAATTTACGACATTCCTAGAGCAACACCACTGCCTGTCATAAACACGACACATTCTCAATATGAGACGTTACGTGCAGTCAAAACCCGCTTTAAGTCCACACTTTGATGCGGTCACATAAAAAAAAAGCTCATCTCGCCGTCATCCCCATTCTTTCTCTTTCAAATAAATTGTCCAGCCATTGCAGGACCGCACTCCATATTGCAACATTGTATGGAAGGCAAATCATTAATTTTACGTTAAGCCACCCCTTCCAAGAGAGAGATTTCTTACGCTCTGTGTCATCATGTTTCAACCTATACTGTTAAGCAGTGACCCTCTTGGTGGATGCACTAATATTCAGATGGGCAGTAAAGAATTAAAAGTTGCATGCATGGTTGCCATTTTTTTGGAAATTCACGTATTGAGGGAAACCAACAAGGTGTGATGGCAAATCAATAGGGGGGCATTTAACAACAAATCAGATCAGAAATATAATTTGTGGCATTGATCCGGGAAAAATCACTTCATTTGGCAACACTAGTTATTTCATGCAGCCCCGTTTTATTATATGACTCCATCTTTCGCCGATTGTTTTCATTCTTGTGCTTCTTCCTCTCACTTGCTTCTTCTGCTGCTTCAAGAAAACGATCTCTGGAGTATCATGCCGTGGCCGTAGTTTATAGTTAGGTAGGCACATGCTTTTGTGTACGATCGCAGCATGTAGAGAAGTTGCTCCCACTGCATGCATATGCTAAGGTAAGCAAATATTTGCCCTCAGGGTGTTATCAGAGTTCGTACACCAGGCTCCTCGCAACGGTGTGTGGTGTGCGCAGCAGATGAACAGTTTTTGGTCAATCACCCTCCGCATATGTATGGGATGCAAAGGCTTAAACCCAAAGTTTAGCTCACAAGTTCATTAACACTATCGGTTCCGGCGCAGGTGAAACGTGACGATTAGTGAAGATCTTCTAAAAAATTGAAAACCGTTACCCTCCTAAAATAAGCAAATACACGCTTTCGCACTTGCATGAGCTTAGAAATTCCGTAACAAATCCTCCGAGTAAAGGGTGTCAACGATAAAACTGCGTCACATAAAATAATTCGGCTTTTATCCGATTGTCATCAAACTTTCGGTGTAATGAATGAAATAAATGACCGAAAATCAACCTTCATTATTTCATTCAATTTGGCCTCCCAATCTAAATGTCTGAATTTTTTATTAGTATAAAAACAGAGTTGACTCGTGTATTCATATTTACCCATATTTTCTTCATTTTTTCAACTATTCTGCCTTCTGCTGCCAAACAAAGATTCTGATTCAAAATGGCCTAGTACTAATTCTCAATCAGTCCAGAGCATTTGAAGGGATCTGTCGTCATGAAATTGACATCATTTATAACATTTTAGTCCGTTCTGTGCATTCCGTCGAGAAGTCAAATTTAGCCAGATCGGATGACCATTGAATTACTGAAAGTCGCTTTTAAAGCCTTCGGGAGCTCGGGTTTTCCCTTCCTCCCCAGAGTCATAGCAATGATAATCTTGACTCACTTTGTGAATTGCTTTCGAAATTAGCGTGGTGTGCATTCAAACATTGAAAATAATAAACAATTTTAGTTTGATCATCATTGAGAACCATGCTGCGAACCAAGTGATACTCCAAAAGATCCGGTACATCCGTAAAAGTGGCCAGCTCTTGGAAGTAGCGCCGAAAGGACTTATTTTTTGCAATCAACATTAAGTTTGCGAAATTAGAATGAACTTCAATACGTATTCTCATATGGTGGCCAACCGGCAGATCCGGAGCATCCGTAAAAATGGTAAGTTCTTGGAATTAGTCTCAAGTGGACGACCTTATTTATTTGCAATCTACATTCAGTTTATGAAAGCATAATAAAGGGTGTCCACAGTAAATTGCATCACTTTCAATAAGCTGTTACATTTTGCACTTTGGGTTGATTTCAACGAAATTTTGGGTGAAATGACTTCAGCGTGTATTGTTTACACTGCATTAGTTTTGTTGTGAAATGTGTCGTAGTTTCGAAAATGGAGTCGAAGGAGCAGCAAGTGCGCGAGAACATTGGCAGGGGACTTGTTCGTGTAGTAAACAGAGCAGGCCTTTCGTGACAACTTCATCTGTCAATGATCAACATGGATGAATGCCTGAAAAAACGACTGCTTCCGTTTCTTAAAACACACAACGGTCCTACAACTTTTTGGCCGGACCTAGCCTCTTGCCACTACTTCAAGGATGTTCTGGAGTGGTACAAGACGAATGGTGTCAATTTCGTGCCGAATGATATTAGTCCCCCAAACTCTCCACAGTTGCGGTCAATTGAAAAATATTGGGCTATAATGAAGCACGAACTTCGTAAGCGTCCTAAAGTTGTCATTCAAAGCAGGAAATATTGAAGTCATTGTTGAAAGCGGAAAAATGTTAGCTCAAGCGTTGTACAAAATCTTATACGTGGCATTAAGAAGAAAGTTCGTGCTTTTGGATTTGGTAAAGAAATACAGTGAAATAAAAATAACCTTAACCTTTGTTTGTGAGGACGAGTTTAAAGTGATGCAATTTAACTGTGGACACCCTGTAGAATGAACTACAATTCGTGGTCTGAAAATTTTCCTTCAGAGGTCACCCCAAAGATACGGAGCATCCGTAAAAGTGTCCAGTTCTTGGAATAAATCCAAAAAGGACGCTTTTTTTTTGCAATCAACATTCGGTTTATGAAAGTAGGATAAACTTCAATTTGTGTTCTGAAGATGTTCCTTCAGACATCATTTAGTGGCCACCCGGCAGATCCGGAGCATCCATAAAAATGGCACGTTCTTGGCACTTAAAAGGACTTCTTTTTTGAAATCAACATTAAGTTTGCAAAAGTAGAATAAACTTCAATTCGTTTTCTGAGATGTCCCTTCAGAAGTCTTATGGTGGTCATCCGGAAGATCCGCAACATCCGTTTCCAGTTCTTGGAATTAGTACCAAAAGGACGATTTTTTTGTTGCAATCAACATTCAGTTTCTGAAAGTAAAATGAACTACAATTTGTGATCTGATGATGTCCCTTCAGATGTCATGTAGTGGATATCCGGAACATTTAATCACCAATTAGTTTATGAAGGTGGAAAACATCCTAATTTGGTCTGAAAATTTCAATTCAGATCCTACGGTTAGTGGGTACCATAGGAGCGCTTACTGTACGCACCTTTGCTTCCACAGTACAGAGGGCAGAACCTTCTTCGTCGACATCATCGTTTTAAATTGCCACATCACTTTCTTCAGTCAGGGCACGCGCCAAGGATTCGTTAGCTGCTTTCACCAATGATTCATCCATGTTGATGTCCAACTCATAGAACATCTTATTCACCAACATGCCCTGATCCAAGACTCAGAAAAAATTTGCAATCGTTTGATAGGGAACGTCCATTAATTACTTCACGCAAAAAGTAACTTTTCGGTTGAGAGACTTGTTTTTGAGGACGAGTTTAATGTGATGCAATTTAACTGTGGACACCCTTTAGAATGAACTACAGTCCGTGGTCTGAAAATTTTCCTTCATATGGTGGCCACCCCGAAGATCCATAGCATCCGTAAAAGTGTCCAGTTCTTGGAATTAATCCCAGAAGGACGATTTTTTTTTTGCAATCAATATTCGGTTTATGAAAGTAGGATGAACTTCAACGTTTTTTGTATGGATCTTCAAAATTTTTTGAATGGGTCGTGACGGTTTCTCAAGTCTCCCCCACCCCCTATTACGTGACATAATTAATGGACCTTCCCGTATGTGGATCAATTGTCTGAACGTTATCATGTTCGTACATTCTGCATCAGATAGAAATTACTGCCGCATCGACATTCAAATCTTGCTCATCCTCTACGATTACATACATAACATTACGGTTTCATTCTTGGCAAAACGTACATTTATACACATACCTCTTCAACGTTCTCAGTTCATGGCTGCTCCTCTTCAATTCAAGAACAACCATCTCGTTGTGCCCCTCGTCATCTTGTACCTACCGGATTCCCATTGAACACTATTTTCACAAGATAGTTTTCCGGGATTCTTGTAATGTGTCCTAGCCCAGAGTTAATTTACAGATTTGACCACCTTGCGAATACTGGGTCTCACCAACGAGTCCTCTTCAAGTCCTCTTCAAGCGTAGTCTCCGTCTCCATGCCTGCGAAGAGAACAACCGGTCTTCATACGGGAGCTAAGTCTGTTTGATCGCAGTTGCTTGTAGAGCCCGTAGTAGGCTCTAACTCTAGACTTCCACATGATAATACACCTCCTCATCTCACTGCTGTTATCATTGACCGCAGTGTAAGCCGAGATAGATAAATTCGTCGACTACTTTGATCTCATCCTTAACGATTGTTACTTTGCTGCCTAGTCAGGCCCTATCGTGGTCGGTTTCGGGTCCCTAGTAGCACATTACGCTCATAATTAGTTGTAGTAACTTGATTATGACTTAGCAAGTCATATTTATGTTATCTCAACCGAATGGCAACAAGTGTACAAGGGTACCAGCATGTACTTTGTTTTGGATGTATTTGTCTTCAACCCAATCTTCAATGCTTTTCGTTTTCGTCTGGTGTGCTGCTCTGCCTCAAATGTTTTGCTTACAATGTCCACATTTTTGGCAGAGCAGATAAATTGACTTGATCCGTTGCAAATCGTTCCCTGTGTGTTAAACGCCGCTCGTATCATAACACCTTCAGCAGCAATGTTTAACAGCAGGCTAGATATACCATCACCTTGACGAAGCCTCCTTATTCTTCTTGCTTAGCGTTTCAAGCTCATTGCTATCGCAATTCGTTTGTTGGTTGCTCTCAACTTAGTGTTCCGTTCCGTACCGTTTTTGAATTAGTATGATTGTGTGGCAAGTACCGCAATACCCAATCACCTTAACGAAAAATTCCTAGACCAGTCCAGAAATCAAACCTAGCCAACTCCAGCATGGTGTTGCTTTGTAGCTGCGCCTTTACCGACGGAGCTAAGGGAGAACCTAAGCCGAGGACGAGCCGCCTGCGGGATTCGAATAAATCCGGTAATCCACCCGATAACAGCACTGCATTCCATCCATCATTGCCTCAAGGAAGGAGTCGTGTCAGTTTCCCCAAACAGCTGCCCGTGATCTTTCATAGCCCTTTTCGGTTAACTGTATCGATGCAGGCAAATGAACAACTTCTCGAACGCATATCTTAATAAATTCGGCTACAATACCATCCGATTGATTGCTCTTCAGCTGCTTGATGGCATCCTTACCTATCACCTATTCACCTATCATCAGGGATGGCATATTTTCGACACTTGCTGCATCACTCCTTTCGCTGTCTTAGCACTCTTCCTACGCTTCATTCAGATGTTTATCACATACCTCCACCTTTCGGTCGCCTCACAATCGTCCGTGAGAACACTCCCATCTTTATCCCGAATTTCAGCTCGTGGCACGAAGCCTCAGCGGAATGCATTAAGCTTCTGGCAGTTTCGTGTTTCATGTGAGCGGTGTAGTTGTTCGAGTTCCACACACTCCTCACATGAGTTGGGTTTTATCTGTACCGTTCCACAATCTGATCGGTAGCTTGGTGCAACATAAGTGCCCGCGCTGCGTTCTTCTCCTTCTTCTGATATTCTTCGCCGAACCACTTTATTCGGTCGGCTTCGGTCCCCGTAACATAAGACTTTCTCCGCTACGCTGCTCATAGCTGTTTTCACTTTATCCACGATTTCACAGTCCTCGATAAGGATCGAAGGAAGCTTTGGGCGGGAGCGGACGTGTTGAATTTTCGGTGTCAGATCTTTCCTTCTATTCCTTCAATTTTTAAAAGAATTTTAAAAAGAATTTTTAAAATGAAAAAATGTGCCGGTTGCGAACAGTAGTCTCCCCGGACAATGATGGCTGCCCCCACAACATTCCTATTTGTTCGATGGTTGTAGTGAACACAGCATGTAAGCACGCACCTATGTGTTTTTGTGTATGGATAATGGGCAAAAAAAGAAGAGTGTGGAAAAGCCGGAAACCAGGAAGTCAGAAGGACTGAACAAAGTTGCCTAATGCTGCCGCCCTGGCGACTTGCTCGTTGCATCAATGTCAATGGATTTCGTGTGAATTCAGCTAAGTACCGATTAGATTATTCAAAATCGAACAATTACAGCTCCCGTATAGTTTCAAAGCACTGTCGGATTCGCCACCTTTCTTTTGGTTGTCCCTTTTTAGTGTGTTTAGTAATTCTACAGAGTGCAGTTCCTTTGGTTAGACCCTTGCGCTGAACTAGCCAGCTTGTAGTGCCACGGAGGCTCAGTGGGGATTCTTCGTCACGACACAAAGCTGGGATTTGGTTCCATTGTGGAAGTCTCACATGAGGTAGTTTTTTCACCTGCTGCAGAAGTACTATTTATATTGGGTTCGTGGTTGCGACGCACTTTGGGATCGTCCTTGCCTTGAATCCATCCTGATAACATGAAGGGACAGTACGGGAAGCCGAGGCAGAATGCATTTTTGTAGTGATATGATAGTATATTGTTGCATATAGATTAGTTTTGGGTTGTCGAGATTTTGGATGTACTGCCTCCAGGAATTGTAGAATGATTTAAAATTCATTTTTTTCTAATGGCTGTGATACACTGTCTAGGTTTTCTGGTCTTAGATGGGTGCGCGAGTTTGTTTGCGGTTGCGACAGGACAGCGGTTGGCACTTAAGTTTTCGTGATTTGTGTGTTAATATGGGAATAGTTGCATAATTTTTGCCTGGTAAGTTGCTTATACTTATAAAGGGTATGTCTTATATGGCCAATTATCATTTTGATTCTTTCTTTCCATCTTATGTGTGATAGGCTTTTGCACTTGTTTCTGAGTGTGTTTTTCATTTCCGGTTTGCAAATGGACATTTTGTCAAGTCTAAGCTGATCTGATTGTGCTGATTGTGTTTGATAGTTTTGTTTTATTGATTTTACTTCATAGATGATTCGAGCCTTACTTATTGTTTTTTTTTTCTGTCCATTTGTCTTTGACCCCCTTTCAACTCTGTTATTCTATGTAGTGTAAATATGTTACTGCTGTGTACCATAAGGTCTTTTTCTATTAACCACGGGTTTAAATTGGTCGTCAAATAGGTCAACGGTATCCTTACTATTGGATTAAATCGGTCCTCAAACTTAATGTTTTAACATACTTTTGTATTCTGCTGGAATAAACCATCCAAACTTGCGAGTGGACCCAACAGCATTCGTAATGTTGGTTTAAATTGGTACTCAAACTCGATATTGCAATATTTTTTTGAATTCAGCTGCAATAAACCACCCACACTTCGACACAAATTTTTCATTAGGGCCTAACTGACAAACGTAAACCATGGCTTCTTCCTTAAATTTCTCGTTATTGAAAACTCGCCTAATCAATCCACCACGATCATTTCGAAGAGGAAGTGTTCACCTATCCGATAGAATTGGAGGCTTACATGGGTAGCTTTTGTGCCACGAGAAATTTACGGAAGAAGCCATTGTTTACGTTTGTCAGTTAGGCCCTAATGAAAATTTTGTGTCGACTTGTGAGTGGCCCAAAAGCATCCTTATTGTTGGTTTAAATCAATGCCAAAAATTTAATAACCTTAATGAGCATCTCTGTGCAGAAAATAAATCAGGAACAAAGTTAAATATCTTATTCGCTGCTGACGTCAGTTGCATTCAGCACACCGTATACCAAAACGGATCCTGCCGCAAACCCAACCATTTTATCCAACATCCCAGTGATTTCTCGTAAAAGTGCAGAGGTGTTCTCGGCTTCCAATAAAGCGAGTATCACATCAACACATTCCTACCTATTTGATACTTGCCCTGCATTTGGGCGAGCCCGGCGCCGGTATTGCCTTATTTTGGGATCACCAGTTCTTACACATTGAGGATGTGGCAATAACTGAGAAGCAACCTCGGCGGTCAATCATTCTCATGCTCACAGTCCTCGATAGGGGGCTTCGTCGAGCTTGCCCTCTTCCGGCAGCGCAGTCTCGTGTGATTGCTCGTAACCTGCGGCGTCGCCAGGTTGCTTCAGTCGAGTGAGATTGTACAGTGGTGGGCTTCGGTATAGAAAGCTGTTCACTATGAAGAGTTTTAGCTGCATCTTAATCATCACTAGGTAGTGGTCCGAAAAGATGTTGGCGCCTCGATGGATTCTGAAGTCGGCGCTCTGAGAAGTGCCGGTGATCTATCAAGACGTGGTCGATTTATGATTCCGTTTTGTTTGCTGACCTCGAGGTAAACCGGTGTTAGGTACTACGTACAGCCAAGATTTTGGCGGCGGTGTTGATACGTCGAAGGCTGGTATGCGGAAGGCTGGTCAGCTGGTATGCGCAAAAAATTTCAATCACCGGTTTGTATTTGTCCTCCTGGTCAACCTGGGCTTTCAAATCCCTAATGATGATCTTGATGTCATGGCCTGGGCAGTGGGCTTTTTGACGCTTCTCCATATGTAAAAATGATTTTTGTCTATGCACGTTAATGGCTATGCACGTTGATCAGCTACCACCCAATCACCCACCCCTGCATCTCATTCATCACGATAAAACCTGGTACCAGGTCGTGTGTATTGTCACAGGTCTGGTACATAGTATAACCATCCTGAAACGTACGCACCGTGGATTCTAGCCAGCACATCTTCTGCAGCGCTACGATGTCGAAATTGTGGTTCTTTTATTCGTCGGAAAGCACGCGAGTACTTCCAAAGAAATTGGAATATCGGCAGCTCCACGTCCCAAGTTTCCAATTGTTAGTCCTTATCCGTAGCCTAGGTCCATGCCGATGGTTTTGGTTCGAAGCTTTCCCTTGTACATTTTTCGTTGCTGAAGTTTTTTTATTGGTGTATTTAGAGTCCTGGGCACTAACGGGACTGTAGCTCAGCTACTTCTGACATACAGAACAGACGCTACTTTTGGCCATCCCTGACCTGAAAGCAGACGCTAGATTGTAGTCCACTTCTATTAACTTTACACTTTGGTAAAGATTGATTCACTTAAAATCTGGACGCACTACTTATTTCTTATACCGTTTATAGTGATCGTTTCTCAAATGTTACGGCAGCAGATTGTTTAGAAAGTTTTTTTTCTTTTAGTAATGACACGATTCATCCAGAGAAGCAAGAATTCAGTGTCCTTAAGCGTATCCGTAAACGGAAAACTAGTGTTTGGAAGGATCATAGGAAGCGCTGTAGGGAAACTTATGATCGAGCAACTGCATCGAAAGATATTGGGTATAGTTAGAACAAACCCAAGCTTTTCTGGTGGTGACATTACCATAAAACAATTCCAGCAAAAGCACCGTTCAGAGAATCCGTCATTGCAATGGCTATTGTTCTAATCGTGCCAGCAAGCAGCCAAACCGGACATTGAAACAGAAACCAAATGGTCAAAACACGCGTTCGGAAGTTATATAGAGAGATTCCCACGAGTTACCCAGGATGCATACTTAGATGAACTTTTTGCAGCTTCCCGGGCAAAAGTGTTATGTGGCTAAGACTCGATAAATGTCTCCAAAGCCACATAAATTCAATTTACTACATTTCAAATAAGGCAAGCAATTGGCCAACGAGTCTATGAACTCGAAGCTCTACAGGAAAGCGTGCCTGATCGAGCGTATTCAACCGTTCATCAAAGCATACAAAGGCACTTGGCTAGCAGCAGCTAAAATCGAGAGATACTTCGGTGGTACCGTGACAACAGGGCGGTTCCATCGAAAAGGATCTCAACCAACCAAATTGCCTCTGTTTCGCCCAATCGAGAAATGTTAGGCATTAGTTTAGCGGAAGCTGAATAAAACTAGAAAAGGAACTTGTGATGCTGCAGAGATGAAATGGGAAACAAATATCCCACAAGTTGACAAACAGAGGGTCCAAAAATGATGAGGTATTTTAAAATAAATTCGTCATTTCCTCAAAACAAAAATCAAATAAGACTGTTGATATTTTTCCTGAAAGTGTCATAAAATCCTTAATTTTGACTGGCTCATGAAAATAAATCCCAATATGGAGGAATCCAGGTAACGCAAAAGTGAGGTTAAACGTCGTAGATGGCGCTTGTTTAAAATGGTTTTTCGAGCTATCTATGTAAAGTAATTGGTAATAAAAAGATAAGACCATCGACGATGATGACCTTACTGAACAATTCCATACAGTTCGAAAAATAGTCAGAAATTTATTATCAATTTCAGTTTTAGATACTACGATGTTTAACCTCACTTTAGCTTTACTTGGATTCTTCAATAGAGCTGATTTCTTGTTTCCAGATATTAAGATTAAATAAATATTGGATATCTGAATTGAGCATTAAATTCAGAATGCATGAATAATGTCATGGCATGAAGTTACACGAAACTGAGTTTGAACCTGATGAGAACTGCCTAGTTCGTTTCTCAAATAATGTCTGAATTTCAAAACGGCACAACCTGACTAAATTCTACCCCAAAGCAATCCAAACCATGCGGTGCCAATTTTAAATGGCTATATAATGGTTGAAGTCAACAGAACATATCTACCATATATTTGCCATTATCTACGAATCTCCATCTTTCACACGTTTGACTCTTTGCTCTGTGGCAAATTTTGCATCAGACAATCCCATCGATTGACAGGAAGAGAAATTCGCGCCAGCGAAATCGAAACCTGATCATATTTTACCGTCTCTCGTCGAAGTAATGGCTTTCTTCGCACGCCCGACGACGACGCGACAAGACATTCCTTCGCCACTTTATTATTCACATCTTGCAGACACATGGGAACGGGCAAACGAACGGTACGCGATCGTGCATCGTAGAAGCGGAGAATCTCGTGTGAGTGAGCATAATATTAACAAGATCATTCATTTAATTAGAATGGCTTTTAATTAAGCTCATATTTGGTTTTTCGCTCGTAGCTGCCTATCATGCAGCGCATATCCACTACCTAGAGCTGAACGATAAATATTGGCTTGGGTGGAGAGAGAGGTGATGGGGCGCGTTCGGGCCTCAAACGATCGATCCTGGCCTGGTTTGGCAGCTCAGCGGAACACAGCCACCCGACGAAGGAGAGCGTGGATCAATGCAAAAAAATGCACAACACAAACTGACGTGTTTATTTTCTGTTGCGAGACCCTCCCATTTTTCACTTTTTCGCGCTCACTGTTTGGTTTTGGTACTAAGTCGTCGTTGTCGTGATCGATGCTGGAACAACATATTTTAGGCGGGATTGCACAGTTGTGACTGCTGTTGAGTGTAGTTTTTTATCCGAACGAAAATATGTATTCAGCGTTTTCAGCTGATCACGATTAGGTTATGCAACTGCAAATAATTATGCTACGAAAGCAACGTAATCGGTTGGCAGCAGCCGGGAACCATGGGATATTGGGTGGCGCAAAAAATTTCCCAATAAAATGTTATGGGAAACGAATGAATGGTAAATTTAATTGTTTCAATTATTGAATATTGATTACATAAAGATCAACATCGAAGTATGAAGATGATGCACCCTTTTGCGAAACATACTTTTACTGTAATTTATTGACATTCATATGGTCCCATCAAGATCTCAAGTGTTTATAAATATAGGATATATACAAGTGGTACGATTAAAGTCATAATCAAATTTAAAAGCAATCTAGCTCAGCGTTTCTCAACCAAGGAGGCGTAAATAATGAAAAAGGGACATTATTTTCTGCGAGGAGTATTCTATAAAGATGGAAAACTGCAGTTTTCCGCGATCATCTGGACACATTCAAAACACTGTCACTTTTGAAATATTTCATCGATGAATGAAATATTATTCTCAAACAGAGCTGGGTGTCTGTACTTAAAAAGACTATGACTGGTTTTGACAGTATCCGTTCATAAGTAGTGTTAAGTTCATAAGTAGGGACGAAAGAAAAAAAAACATTGACGAACGGATCTTCAATAAGTTTTCTTTTAGTTCCTTGATCATCGAGATTTTCAGCCCTGGGCTGGTTCATCTTGCGTCGTAGTAACTAAAATACCTTTTTGGCTGTTTTCGTAACTTTTCGGGGCTGAGATTTGAACTCGTGACTTTGGATGATAACCACTACACCGGGGTCACCCTCGGATCTTATATACTTTTCCATACCTCACCTAAATATTGAACGGATCGTTGTACAGGAGGGTTAAGAAGATGCTGGAGGGACACCCGAGCCTCTGTATTTGATCTGTAGCTCGGAAAATAAGAATTTCACAAGGATATTCATAAGCCAAACCTTCGTTCTAGATTGAAGTCATACAAAATCAAAAGAAAACATAAACCGAAATTGACAGTGAAGTAATGTGCTCGAAAATTGTTTCACGATTATTTGGCGAAAAATTCCAAGTGTGGACGATGCAACATACATCTTGAAGGATTTTAAACTACTTCAAGGATTGGCTTTCTATACTGCTATAGCCAGAAGTGCAACACCTGAATATTTCAGGACCAAAACGATGCCAAAATTGCCATTGAACATGAGCATGAGCATGATTGACCGCCCACGAATGCAATTCCGTTATTGCCAGATCAGCTGTATTTGCACAAAGAACCAACAGATAATGTTCGGGACTAACAAACATCTTCAATGTGTAAAAACTGGTGACCCATTATAAAGCCGGCGCCGTGTCCAAATGCTGGTCAAGTAGGGGACTCGCTTTTTAGGAAGCCGAGAAATCCTCTGCACTTCCACGAGAATTCACTGGGATGTTGGATAGTTGGGGAAAGGTTAGCAGCCGGGTTCGTTTTGGTTAACGATATGCTGAAAATATGTAGCACTTTTTGCCAAGAGCAATGGGCCGCTCCAATGTTACTGAAAAGAGACAAGCATAACGAAAAACAAAACAAAACAAAATAGACAAATAAAATAAAACAGGATATTAGATATTGTCTTCAAAATATGGTAGTAATAAATTCTTTGTTGCTTTGCAAACCAGCGCTCCTCGATATCCTAGATGACCAAGTCCTGCTGGACCGCAGCTGCTGCCGTCGGCACTCGTCCACATCAACCCGGCCGTCACCGACGTGTCGGAAATCTTCCGGTAATAACATGATATCTGTGTCTAATACACTCTTCTTGCACTGATTAATTTACAAACTGATCCTGAACACCGAATCAAATTCACTTTGACACGGTTGTGGTATTTTCTTCTAAAATCTAATTATAGATACTGGCACTTGGTTGCAGGAAATATCTTCCTCACAATACACGCGAACGACGACACTTTGGACTCGCTTGATGAAGAATCACCAACACACAACAGCGCAATTGATTGTATGCAGTTTTTTTTTTTAATGAATCGCGAGCACGGTGCGATCCTGCGACACGCAACACTCTTCTAACTTCAGCTCACCGGAACCAATTGCGCACGCACACTAGTAATCCGCGAGGTGCTACTGCCGCCGACGTCCTGCTACATAATACCGTTGTGTTGTTGTTGCCGCTGATGCGATGCAAACTACTGCCAACACTCACACACAACCAGATACCTCTCTATCTTTACGTTTTGATGAATCGCATCCAGGGTGGGCGAATGAAAACAAAAATCCAATCCACCAAACACACACCAACACCACTGCGCTTCTCCCAAAAAGTGCAAACGCAAGCGACAGACAGAGAGAGAGAGAGAGAGCAGCGCAGAGAGAGAGGAGAGAGTTAAGCGAAAGATGAGAAAGAGAGCGCTATCAGCTCAGCGCGAAGGAGAGGTTGAGCGAAGACTTCTCTTCACTGCCAATGGAGGCTGAGAGCCAAACAAAAAACTATTTTTTCACCACTGTTCCAAACTTTTTAGCGACGGAAAATATCACTTCCACAACGTAAGCGATTTCTGCTAGCCTGGAAAACACTTTTCAGGCGCTTTCGAGTGCGATTTCACCCGCACAGTACGGACTTTTTCGCGAGCACAGGGTCGATGTGTTTCCTCCTCGTAAGGTTTTGCACTCAATCATCACGATGCCAAAATTGCCATTGGTATGGTATAAAAAGTAAATTTGTCATCACCACCGACAAAATCAACAATGAAATTTTCCAGAAGGAGTGCCTGCAGGAACGATTGCCGTCTTTAAATAGAGGCCACGATGATAACCCTTTGTTTTGGGTCGATTTGGCATCGTGTCACTATGCTGAAACCGTCATGGAGCGGTATGAAGTTAATGAAATTAACGCCCTAAATCCTGTCAATCCTCTTAGAGATTGTTCTCGAAAAAAATGAGATACAACTATTAGCTTTTAACTTTATAACGTGTTAGTAAAAATTGATAAAATTTTAACCTGACTTAGTTAACTTGTGTATTGTTTACGGTGGCAAAATTTCATCACAATCTGTCAAATGGTTATTGAGATGCCAGCGGAACAAGAGCAGATCCACCAAAATATAATGTGCGCCGTCGTGAAAAATCGTGAAAAATCCGACTGCATCCCACAGATGGATTGGAAAACACCTGGGATTCCATCATTTGACGGTGCCCAGGGTGGTGAAGTCATTCAACGAGCCTCAGACAACTCAGCGTCGGTCAGGCAGCGGCAGAAACCCGAAGACAGCTGATCCGGTGGAGGCAAGATAGGTGTTAAACGACGCAACTTCCGGGAGGCATTTCATACTTTAAATTTTCCCCTTCACGGCCAGTCCAGAGCGAAAGAAGAGCGGCTTTGACATCCCCTTCTCGCTGATTGTCAGCCACAGCAGCACCTTCTTCGGGAACTTGGTGTGTGAAATGAACTTGACCTCGGAGCTCACTTCATTCATGGTGGAATTACAATGCGAACTGCCCTGCCAGTCGTTGCCATCCAGGGTGAGATAGGTCTGTTCGTCCATCACAACCGCCTCGTCACGATTCGCCGAGAAAATCGAGTTGACCATCATATTCAGCCGCTGCCGCTGCGTCATTACCTGCCGCTCCGAAACTATTGGACGCTACTTCTGCTTCCTCACATGTATGTTCAGGTTCACCAGGTACTTTTTCATTGTTTGGCTGGTTGAACCGACCTCCCGGCCAAGCGCACGCAGCGATGTAGCCACTTTTCCCTCGGTCATCTTCTTCAGCATTCTTTGGAGCTTCTTGTTGCTCAGGGTCGTCGACCGTCCGGAACCGGACTTTCTTTCGATGCTCTGATTTTTGTCTAATAGTGCCAAGATATTGTAGATGCTGGAACGGGCGTATCCGGCGTCCACAAAGTGCCGCACGATGTCCGTTTTCGACGCGGCTGGTTGACGTTCTTTGAACGCGCACACTTCTGAACGGAGTTGCTTCACTGTTTGTGCCATCACGGCTAGAGTTCAACTGATATAGCTGTCAAATTTGTGTTGTGTAGTTCATTTCCTTAAAGTTTGAAGACAATCTGCTATTACTTTGGTATCAGAAATTTAACGTGGACAGGCTTTGAGATTTTATAGTTTTTGCGTTTGTGGGGGTCCATATTATTGCAAAAACAGACCATGAATCCACAGTTATTAATTGCGTGCCTTCGATGACAGTTTGGTTCTTGAATTAGTATGATTGAGTGACAAAACATTTTTCTTCAATTACAGAAAATCCCTAGACCAAACTGTCAAATCGAACCCACACATTGCCAAGCAGCTAAAGCTGCCCCTCTACCAACTAAGCAAAGGAAAATCCCACATTTGTGTAGCCTCCTCTCAGTTACTTAGCATTTTATCATTTGAGGTTCGGCGATTCGATCAAATTTCATCATCTTTTGAAATTGAAGATAAGTTTCATTATTTTTATTATTCACTAGCTGAACCTGGTGCGAGCCTTGCTACGCATGCAAATAAATGAATGATAATGAATTTGTAAAAATATTTGCAGTTGCTAATGTATGTGATTGCCGCAAAAAAAACGAAGGTTTGTGTTTTTAAATTAACCCTTGAATCGATAGCTTCTACCGGTTTTTCTTTCTGTGTAGAAACATTTCATAGACAAAACATGTATCTTCAAACGAAGCCGTACTCGGTCAGTTTAAACCTAATCTTCTCTTACATAAATTTAGATTAACTTGTGCGTAATGTAGCGCTGGGAGTAATTCAAGCATCCCCCATGCTTGACTAAGAAAGGGTTAAACTTCTATCAGAACATGCTGCTTGCCCGAGATATACACATTTTATGTTTTAGTTGCATGGATAATTCTCATGTTTGGTTCAAATATCTATTACATATGTTTGAGAGACCCCATCCCTCCCCGTCCAGAGGGAAGGGCTCAAAAACCGCCAAAGAAAAAAATCCCGCCTAAGAACCCCGCACATGCAAAATTTGGTTCCATTTAATAGATTAGCTCTTGAGTTATGCAAAAATTTATGCTTTATTTGTATGGAAGCCATCCATGTATGGAAAGGCCAGCCATGTATGGAAAGGTCTTAAACCACCATAAAAAACTTCAACTTCCGAAAACCCAACATGCCAAATTTGGTTCCATTTGCTTGACTAGTTCTCGAGTTATCCAAACAAATCTGTTTCATTTGTATGAGAGCCATTTCTTCCTGATGGGAGAGGGGTCTCAAACCACCATAGACACATTTTTTTTCCTCAAAAAACCCCCACTTGCCATATTTGGTTCAACTTGCTTGATTAGTTTTCGAGCTATGCAGAAATTTGTGTTTCATTTGTGTGGAAGCCCCCCCCCCCCCCTTCCAGTGGGGGAGGGATTTCGAACTATCAAAGGATCCTTCTCAGCACTCAGGGGTTTTAAAAATTAGCATAGCAGTAGGGATAGTTCTCATGTTTGGTTGAAATTTGTGTTTAATTTGTATGGGAGCCCCCTTTCCAGAGAGAGGAGGGGTCTCGAACCAGCATAGATACATGTCTTGCCTTCAAAAACTCGCCCATGCCAAATTTGGTTTCATTTGCTTGTTTAGCTCTCGAGTTATGCTGAAATTTGTGTTTCATTTGTATAGGAGCCCCCCTTTATAGAGATGGGAGGGGTATCTTACTATCATAAGAACCATTCTCGGCCCCAAAACCCGTGCATACAAATTTTCACGCCGATCGGTTCTGTAGTTTTTGAGTCTATAAGGTTCAGACAGACAGAAATCCATTATTATAAATATATAGATAGATCTACAAAGGGGACTTGGGGTAAGATAAACAGGTTAAGCAAGGCTTCAATTTCTGAAAAGATGAATCATGCTTCCTAAAGTTGACATACAGCATGTTGCAGTTTAATTTCCGGTTCAACAATCTGCCTGATCAAAAATGGAAACAAGGCGTTTTTCATTGTTTTATTGAAGGCATAAAACTTTATTTTTTGCCAAAAAATTAAAAAAACTTTATTTTTTGCCACACAAGAATAAATTCTTTCAACCATGTTTTCAGCAAATTATAAACGTATTCCATCTTAAAAGAGATTAAAAATACAATAGACAGTTTTTCCATGAATCCTGCCGAGCATTTTAGTGAAATACCTGTAACCACCTGAGAAGAACGATTAATAATTTCCATTTAATTTCAACAACCTTTTTTGCTTATCTTGGGGACGGTTCATAAATCACGTAGGCTCATTTTTGAAAATCTCAAACCCCTCCTCACTCCTCGTCGACTTTTCTCAATATCATTTTTTTTTATTTTGTCCATATCCCCCCACTCCCCCAGAAAAGTCTACGTGGATATCCTCTTGACAGTTACGCGTATTCGTCATCAATGTGCAGATTTCTTCAGTGTCGTGTACTAATACTTGACTGCCAAGTATTAATACACGACACTGAAGAATTCTGCACATTGTAGACGAAATACGCGTATCTGGCAAGATAAGCAATAAAGGTAGTTGGAATTACTAATCTTTCATCTCATTTTCTAGTTAACTTTTTCTGTGTTAGATCAGAAAGGTTTCCTACTTTGCTCTGATTGATGTTATAAGTTTAATTAATTTTTATAATAAAATAAACTAAACAAATTAATGATTGAATCTCCTTTGGAAAACTTGTCATTGTTAAGGAATGAAACAGCCAAATTAATTGTTACATGTTCTTAGTCCGTCATAACAGGCATTTGCTCCCATCAACCCACCAGTTCATATGTTATGAAATCGCACACAATTCTTCACTTACAAACTTTTTAGCTGTTATTATTTTATTCTATAGCTCACTTTAATATTGTTTTATTAAAATTTATTCATCGTTAAGTTGAATTTTCAAATGAAAATTCCCTAATTTCAACGACACAAAGCTACCAGTCACTTGTAAAATCACTTTTGATTTTCAGGTTTTGTTTACATTTCCACCATTTGGTAGTTGTTTAGTATTGAAAAAATATGGTTCAAATATCATAGTTCTCATCAGCATAAAAATTAAATGTAATAGGTACATAAATGTTAGCCCCAACAGCATCCTAACTGTCTACTCAAATCGGTATAAATTAGTAAATAGACGTCACTTAAATTCAGCGCATCGTTTACCAAAACGAACCCTACCGTCACTAGAAGTGGCGATGTGTAATAACATTGAATACAATCGTAAGTTCTGGATGGTAGTTTTCGATTAATTTTTTTTGTTTTGGCGTGTTTCAGTGTGGCCTAAAAGATAGTTCAATATGGTTATGCTTACTCTTTGAAGACTTCGAACCAAACCGAAAAACCGGATGGGCACATGTCACCGTAAACGGTCGCTTTGGTAGATGGCATAACAACGAATGAATACGCAACGCATGAAACCTATAATTTCAACTTTCTGCTCATTTGAGCCCAACAACGTGTCGATCTGGTAACGGGTACACTGCATGAGTGCTCGACACGGTTTATTTTAGCGTTTCGGACCACACTTTGCATATGGTATCTCAATTGTAGGCTGCCTTGCAATGGCAAAAATAGTACGTAGGAAACATGGAGCAAGACACACGGTTTTGCGGGGACAGATGCTAGGTACTGCAGGGAAGTTGCAAGACACTTTTTATCGCACTGTGTTGAATAGGGCTATGAAATTAAGGCATAGATCTCATTTTGGATTATCAAACAGGACTGAGACGGTTTTGGTTTAACCATTCCATAATTAAAATAATTGAATTCCTACTGTACAGATTTTGATGCTCAGGTTTTGATTTTGATAAGGCATTTGGAAAATATACAACCACATAATTGTACATTTCCCCTAAACATTTACTGAAATTGAGATTTTAGAAGTGCATAGCGTTCAAGCATAGTTGGGACCATGAGAAAAAATATGTCCCTAAAATTGGATTTACGGATTTCTCAGAAAATCAAACTTCTATCGAAGTCATGGTGGCTAAGAAGTTAGAAAAATCGAAAATCTTCCTCAAGCGTCTGACTAAATTGATAAATATAAATTAACTAATTCCGAATAAAGCGATCACCATGTTGACAACCTGATGTTATCGAACATAGCTGAGATTTGAAACATAGGCTGAATGAAGGAATTAGGCTGACATTGTATCCCGTTATCCTATTTAATAAGAATGAAATAAGTTGTAATCAGGAAGAGTAGAATTATTGATTTTCATTCAGTATCACTAAAACTAAGAATGAATAGTAATTTTAATAGGTATAAATTAGCAAACGACACTGAGGAAGTCTTTGTTTCGTGGGGGAAAATCCAGCATGGGTGAAATTATTTAATTAGTCAATTAAATTGGGCGGTAGACTTTTCTCGTTGTCGTTATACAGGTATCAGTGATTCTATATAGAAACAATAATGACCCTATTCAGATGGAAATTAAAACTGTATTACATTGGATACTCTGTTTGTTTTTGTTTACTACGAGAGCAGAATCTGTCTGTAGATTTGATAAGCGATGGAGCCAAACTGTTTATGAATTTTTCATTTCCCAAACCTGCCTAGGTTTGTTATCTATTGAGTCGGCAAAACATCTTTTTAAGTTTTAAACCTAGTGAAGGCAAGGTTAACATGCTATTATGGTTTGTTTGAGTGATGTTAAAAATTACGACTATATGTAGAATTAAAACAACTTTGCAATTTTCCTCAGCTGTAAAAAATTTCAAGATTGTTTTTTTGTTTTTCACAAATTCTTGAATTAATCTCATTAAAATTAAGGAGCACAACAATAGTTCTACGATGCTCCGTTATCTTGTTGCAAATTTTTAAAATGGGTGATATCCGAGAAAATTGATAGATTTCAATTAAAGAACTTACATCTGTTATTTATTAGGTATATATTTGGTTCATAAGTCCAAAAACAAAGTTGAGATAATTCAAAGCCACTTGGTTCCATTTCGCAATGATAGCCTCACAAAAACCAGAGACGACATTTCTCTACTCCTTTCACAACATTTTCTATGTAATGAGATGAAAAAAACAAACAATACTTAAACTTATTCAAATAACTTTAAAAAATTAACCGAAAAGATATATTTGTAATTATGTTGAAAATTTTTCTGGACCCAATGGTTCCCCCTGAACTGGAATTATTTTAATAAAAAATCATCTTGGAAACAATGTGGCGTAACTTATTTTCCAACCAATCAACATAAAACAGAAGAGACATTTTTGGCACTCTTGAAGTTATTAATCGATCCTTTAAAATGCTATGACTTTCTAAAATAAGTATCTAAAAGTTTGATTTTTTTTAACTTTTCCTGAATCAGATACGCCAAAAGAAATTGACTATTCTGAAGGGCTGTTAAAAAATATGACAAATATCTAAGGTGTTTCGGGTCATATTGACCCGGATTTGCAATTCACATTACGGAAGGTTTGCATGACCAAATTTTTAAATATTTCCAGTCAAAATGCTTGTTGGAGTCCGAATTTTTAGGTTCCGGTGATAAGCGACAGACTAAATTTCCACCGGAACATGCTTTTCGACGGGTCAAACTTCATTATTTTTCATGAATAGTCTATTCCTAGCCTTAAAATGAGCCAATGGCCATATTGGCCATTTTGCGACAACCTGGATGTCCGGAAGAACCCTTTAGGAGGGTACAAATACAGATTTTTGCCAAAACATGTCTTACCCCTTCATGATTTTTGTGTAGTAAACTGTGTAGTAAACTTTTACCCTTTAAATGTCGGTGTAACTAAATTTCGACCATTCATGATGAGATTGGCAAAGCTGCTATGGTCACTCATTCGAGTGAAGAGTCATTTTCAAAATTTTCAAAATGACAAGTTTACAATGACTATCTCGCCAATTTCCGACAAGTGCACTTTTCATTATTCACTAAATACAGCCAAATAAATCTCAACTGCCTGGATAACAAAGCACTCAATGAACCAAATTATTGTTTTTATTATCGGGTGAGTCTTGTCTATGACGAAGAATCAGAATCAATTTTGGCGAAGATTAATTGTTTATCAATTTATCTAGTGTCAATGTAATTTGTCAGAAGCAGATAATTTCTCGTCTCCATGCGAAGTTCTAGGAGTGGACGGTAATTTACTTCTATAACGAATAGAAATAAAGAGAAAGTGCATTGACAGTTCCGTATAGGGTAACAGCAGGCTTTGAAATTGAAAGATACAAGTTATAGTATGACGAGAAGAACAAATGTGTGAAATAGTCGGTAAACGCTAAAAATAAACCCAACAGCGGGAGATAATTTCTCACCCATGTTAGGCAGTATTGGGAGAGGGACAAATCGCTAGAACCAGATCGTTACTCCGCGCATGGGAGAATACACAAAACAACAATCAAAGTGTCAATGTAACCTTGTCAATATTCGCGTGAAAACATTCAATGACAATGAATTTAACCAACACAACTAATTGTTCCCTCCTAAAGGGTTCTTCCGGGGCGTCCAAATTGACCAGGAATGGCCAATATGGTCATTGGCCCATTTCAAGGCTAGAAGTAGACTACTCATGCAAAATCGTGGTGTTTGAGGCCGTCAAAAGGCATGTTTCGGTGAAAATTTGTATCTGTCGCCACCTCACCAATCGTTTCAATACATGCCCTCTTCCAGCACTGATCCATTGTAGCCAATTAGGTCAAAAAGGTCATTTCTCACCAAAGTCTAAAAATTGGGACTTCAACAAGCATTTTAACAGCAAAGACTTTAAAATTTGGTTATATAAACTTTCCACAGTGTGAGTTTGGAATCCGGGTCAATATGACCCGAACCACCTTATTCGTCACAACATGTTAACTCCCAAGGAAGGATAACAACTTCCGTAGTAAACCCTTAAGTTCAAAAAAGTTAGTTAATTTTATTTAGCTTTACAAAAATCAAATAAACAAAACATAAAAAGTTTTATTAAGTGTCTCAGGTAGTGACGAACCAGCCCAGGTGGCTAAAAGTCACTTTAATAAAGCTTTAAAAAAAGTGTCTCGGGTACTCTTTCAATTTAACATAAGATGCTGTGCTGTTGGATGATATCATCTTGATCGTTTATTTTAATAAAAAAAAAAGGAAATCTTTTGAAAAACTATAAACCCAAGGTAGAAGGAGATGTTCGCTCATCACCATGAGGCACCAAGAGTGAACAACAATGTTTTTGGCTAGAATGAAAGATGTGAAGAGAAAGTTTTGATAGTTCCGCTAGTGTGCGGCAGGCTTGGAAAAATGTAACAGATGTTTTAGGAAAATTGAGCGAAAAGGGCATGTGTACAGTGGTATTCGAACCAACGACATTTTTGCCTAACATCCCACTGCGGGGTAGGTCGAAGCAACGGACTAAGTCCGCCACTTCAACAGGCTTACTCCTCGCACGGAGAATATATAACATAACAATTAATGTATATAAACCCAAGTCATCTTCCCTAAAACTGGGTACCTACTATTGCTCCATGTTGATGAAATTTTGGACGATTTTGGATTAAACACAAAATGCGGATAACCTATATATGTGTTAGCTAAAGACTACTTACCACTGAACGATAAAAACTTTGATAGGTACATTTAGAACTCGGCTTGAAAAGTTCACGGAAAGTTCATGCTGTACTCTTTGCTAACTTCCACTGTTTGACATTAAGAAATGTATTGAAAATAAGCTAATCACTTACATTTGCATTGTACGCGTGTATTTGTGATGGTTTTAATGTGTTCATCATAACATTCTGTGCGTTTGTCTGCTATATTACGTTTGTTTACTTATTTGCACGGTTTAAATTCTTCATTTTCAAAATGTCACGCATTGGAAAAAAAAAGTGAAAATTAAGGTTTTGCGACACTTGGCGCAGCGCGCTGGAATTCATCGCCCGAGTGTGAAATCCAGCATCACCAAATTTAGAGAACACTGTTCTTTGGATGAACTGCAAGGAAGAAGCAGAAAATCCGGATCTTCCAACCCTAAACTGGATCAGAAAGTGGTAGCTCTAATTCGGAAGAACAAATCAATGGCCATACTTGGCTTGGCCAATAAAACGCGAACCAGTATCGGAATAATTCAACGTATCCTAAACCGGAACACCTTAAAGACCTACAAGAAGCTGAAAATTGTCAAACAAAGTGAAGAACAGAAGCAACGCGCAGCAACAAGGGCTCGGAAATTGTATTCGCGAGCTTTGCAGCGACCAAATGCATGTATTTTGATGGACGACGAGACCTTTATCAAAGAGGTCTTAAAAACCCTTCCAGGTCCACAATATCATACTGCCGTCGAAGGAGAGGATGTTAACGATACGGACAGGTCGATTCAAGTGAAGAAGTTTGATTGAAAAGTGCTGGTTTGGAAAGCAATAAAGGGCGATACGGTCAAAATTTGGTCAATATCAACTTGACGTATTTCTTTCAATTTTGCATTTAAAAAACCTGAACACCCCTCATTTTGAAGGTGTGTGTGTGTGTAGAATGTTGCTCCTATTTTGATTTTGGAATTCACTCTTCAGTTGTCAAAATGCCGTCCAAGCAAGAAGAGCAGCGTATCAAAATTTTGCTCGCGCATCGCGAAAATCCGAGCTACTCGCACGCAAAGTTGGCAAAATCGCTAAAAGTTGCCAAATCAACCGTTACAAATGTAATTAAAGTGTTTGGGGACCGTTTGTCGACAGCCAGGAAGTCTGGATCGGGGGGAAATCGAAAACCGGAAGCCGCTGAGACGACAAAGAGAGTTGCCGGTAGTTTCAAGCGAAACCCTAACCTATCTCTCCGAGATGCCGCAAATGAGCTGGGTGTATCGTCTACAACCGTGCATCGAGCCAAAAAACGAGCCGGACTATCGACTTACAAGAAGGTAGTGACTCCAAATCGCGATGATAAACAAAATACGACGGCCAAAGCGCGATCCCGGAGGCTGTACACGACGATGCTGACGAAGTTTGACTGCGTGGTAATGGACGACGAAACCTACGTCAAAGCCGACTACAAGCAGCTTCCGGGACAGGAGTTTTATACGGCAAAAGGAAGGGGAAAGGTAGCAGATATTTTCAAGCACACGAAACTGTCAAAGTTCGCAAAAAAATATCTGGTTTGGCAAGCCATCTGTACCTGTGGCTTGAAAAGCAGCATTTTCATAGCTTCCGGGACTGTCAACCAAGAAATTTACGTGAAAGAGTGTTTGAATAAACGTCTGCTGCCTTTCCTGAAGAAACACGGTTGTTCCGTACTGTTTTGGCCGGATTTGGCATCTTGCCATTACGGTAAAAAGGCCATGGAGTGGTACGCCGCCAACAACGTGCAGGTGGTTCCCAAGGACAAGAACCCTCCCAACACGCCAGAACTCCGCCCAATTGAGAAATACTGGGCTATTGTCAAGCGGAACCTAAAGAAGACCAAAAAAACTGCTAAGGACGAGCAGCAGTTCAAGGCAAACTGGCATTCTGCGGCGAAGAAGGTGGACAAGGTGGCTGTATAAAATCTGATGGCAGGGGTCAAGCGTAAGGCCCGGCAATTCGAATTTGGAAAAGCGGAAGCCTAACTGAATATTTTTCCTGAATTTTATACTAATTGAACTTGAAAAAGAAATTTAATTTGATTTTTTAAATAAACGATTTCACCGATTTACACGCGTTTTCCCTTGACCAAATTTTGACCGTATCACCCTTTAAGACGCGAAAATTAAGGATTTGGACACATGGCTATGTGATAAGGGTGTAACTATGCGACAATTGGCGAAGTGCTGGAAAATTCATCAGGCGAGTGTAAAATCCACCCATAACCAATTTTTGAGAACACTCTTCTTTGGATGAACTCCTAGGTAGAGGCAGAACACCCGGATCTTCCAACGCTAAGCTGGATCAGAAAGTGGTAGCTCTAACTCGGAAGAACAATTCAATATCGATACGTGATTTGGCCAATAAAGCGGAAGCTAGCGTTCTAATGATTCAACGTATCAAGAAACGGAACACCCTAAAGACCTACAAGAAGCAGAAATCTGCCAAACAAAGTGCAGAACAGAAACCGCAGCAACAAGGGCCCGGAAATTATATTCATGAGTTTTGTAGCGACCAGATGCATGTACTTCGATGGGCGACGAGAACTTTATCAAAGAAGACTTAAAAAGCCCTTCCAGGTCAACAATAGCATACTGCCGTCGTAGGAGAGGATATAAGCGATACAGATAGGTCAATTCAAGTGGAGAAGTTTGCTCGGAAAGTGCTGGTATGATAAGCAAAAGGTTCCTGCTGTATGAAGTCTACCATTTTTACACTACCACAGCAATCAATGCGGAAATCTATCGATCTGAGTGTCTGCAGAAGAGGTTGCTGCCTTTATATTAGAAGCCTAGTACCCCTCCACTGTTTAGCGGAGTCCGGATTTAGCGTTGGCGCATTACGCCAAAACAACTCTCAATTGGCTCACGGAAAAGGGTATAGATTTCGTTGAAAAAGACATCAATCCGCAAAATTTCCCTCAGCTTCCGTCCATCAAACGCTATTGGACGGTTGTGAAAAGGGTCTTCAAAAAGACTGGTAAAGCAGCTGAGAATATGCATGAGTTCAAAATAATTTGGGATAAGATGTCCAGAAACTTTGTTGATACAGACTTATTCAGAGCTCGATGAAAAGTGTTCGATCATAAATTCGCAAAGGAATAATATCAATTTCATCCGGTTCAATCTCAATATTAAAGAATCGTCCATTTGTTTGAACAAAAAAAATTTATATTATTTGAAAGAAATATATCTGGATAACTTATTTTCGATACAATCCTTACCAAAACACAAAATGTATTAAACAGATGAGCTCGCGCATGAGCTTTGATATTTTGAGGTTTTTCGAGCACTATCCATATGCCGAAGTAGTGCTCCTAATTATACGGAAAAAATGCCGTGCTGCTGAAAACACTCCCATTGATGCTGTCAGTTGATGTGGTCACCTGGCTCGATCGCCTTCGCACTAAACCGAGAAAGAAAGACGCAGTCAAAGATCTCGCAGATCGAACACATATGTTACATGTTAACTAGTGTCCGTGCCATGTATGTCATCGATACCGATGTTCACTCTCTTGGCATCGATTCCAATATCGAACTGGTTGAAATTCCTTCTTACCTTTACTTATAGCGATAGATGACGCGATAGATGCTCGCTTGCAGAAGCATATTTGCAGCAAATTGAACGGGGAGCTCCTGGCAAAGTTGTATTATGGTGAGAAGTGTAGCAGAGAAGCGATTTGTAGTGAGTTCAAAGACTGTCGTTGGCTAGTGAACATATGTTTCGATGGTTATGCTTCCTTTGTTATAACATAACTGCTTTTTCAAAAAGATTTTTCAAGACGGTGTGAAACAGTATTTGTGCTCATGATTCACACTCAATTGAATTCTTTGTTTGATTTTCAGACACGTTTTTCACGATCAGAAAATAAACAAATTGAATTGAAAAAATAAATAGAGGTAGGTTATATCAAGGACCGCGTGGTTTACGTAGGACTGCATTATTGTATAGCATATAACATCATCTAATTTATACATATCATAACACATACGATTGGTTACTATATTTAGTAATAATTTTAATTGTTTGCTTTGATACGTCCCTGCTTATTAATTTTACTTCATATTGCACTTTCGCGAACCTCTTCGTTCTACATTATGCTATTCAACGCAAATATACAGAACGCGAGTTAGACCGAAATGATTTCAGCATTGGACATTAGCTCTCAGCTGATGGTTCTCACGGAACTTTGCCGATAAATGACATAACATTTTAACACGGGCCAAATTTATAGTAGTGGGGGCACGCTAAATGGGCCATCAACTTATGGGTTAATGATTGGTCCAATGAGATACTATGGCCATGCCGTACGATAGAATTAGTGAAACTTATTTTATGGCAGCCCCTGAAATTTGGGGGCCCGAAGCAGTGCAACCCAGCACAATCTCCTTCCCACGTAGTCCAGCCGGTAGTCGTCTATCTGCCACCTCTTCAGTCAGGTTATGTAGCTTTAAACTGATCATGTCCAATGCATTTAATGACAAACATACAATTCGACTACGATTTCTCATTAAGACTCAACTAATAAACGAAAACAATGATTCAATAAGTATATATCTCTTAACAAAAAATGTACTCATTTAAGATACCAATTCTATCGAACAGGTGGTTCCTTCCTCTTTAAAATTATATTGTTGTTTGTCGAGAAATTTGCGGAAAAAGCTTTTGCAAAGGTATTTCAACTCAGAACTAATCACAAATCTTTGTTGACTCTTGGCTGATCGCCTTAAACAATCCAAAATGCATTGCTTTTGATAATATTGTTAAATTGGTTATAGGTTAAATCCAAAAAACAAATACTAAAACAAAACATCTTTTAATGTAAAAACTAATTAATCGTCCACAAAATCACGGTGATTATGATATACGTTAGAAATTAATTTATATTTCCAGTTTGTTTGGGCACCAGGACACCATGATGTACAGGGTGGCTCACAATAGGTGTCACTAAAACAAAATGGGATTACAGCAAAGCAAATCAACCAAATCATAGCATTTATTTTTCATTTAATAGATACATGTTTTAGAAATAAACTATATTAATTCAATTCAAATCTCTCGTCCTTTTCTTTGATAAATTTGCGCAAACGCTTTGTAAACCCATCGCAGCTGGCACGCATAATTTCCAGAGGAATTTGGACCCAAATATCAATCATATGTTTCTTGAATCGATCTAAAGTAAGCCCTTTCGTAGGGCCTATGTGTTGAACCATATAACCTTAAAGAAAATAATCAAGTGGGTTGAGATCCGGTGAAGATGCAGGCTAATCTTCGCTTGTGATGAAATCGGGCAACTTTTCCGCGCAAAACGCTTGTGTCTTTGCCTTGTGAGCTGGAGCTGAGTCCTGTTGTAGTATGGTGTATTTCCATACAGCGTTGAAGCATGAGGAAGCAGATGGTTCTTCAAAACCTGCTCAATAAAATATTCAGTGTTGATTTTTACGTTAGGTTCTATGCAAAAAAATGAAGTTTTAGTTTACGTTTTCGATGCATTCTGATAGCGTTCTACAGCTAGTTTATCTCTTGGAATATTGGCAACACTTTTGCCATAAACACGATCATTTTGTTGATTATAACTGTCCTGAAGGAGGAGCTTTTTTGGACCCTGGCTTGCTTTTGACGCTCCGTCAACCCGTGAACCTATTGTTTCTTGTTCGGCTTGCATTCCAGATCATGTCTGAGGAGCCTGTTCAAGTGCCTGTTCATTTGATCTTTTTCTTTGTTCTGTCAGTTCGTCTGGCACCTCCTTTGTGTTGAATATGGACACTTCAAGTTTTCTTGAACCGTTTCAAAATACGAACATCAAAACGATTACTTACTCCAAACTATTGAAGACTATTAAATAGCTGACACGATCTAAGCTTTTGCTAATGTTATTTTAAAACTTTTTCCCGTATTGCTTCCATCGCAGCTGATAAGTATAAACACAGAGAACAGACATCCAGGCTCGAACATTTCCCCCCCAATTTACTGTGTAAGCTTTCAAAAGCAAACCGTTGGAAAAACAACGCCGCCTAGTCTATAGGTTTCACCAAACTAAAATTGACAGACTATCAAATCTCAAGGTGGGCAAATGGCGCCATCAACATACGATTCACCAAAACTAACGGAAACGAGCTGTAAAAATGGCAGTTACAGAAATTTACACAAGGAGGGCACTCCAGCTTGGATGTCTGTTCTCTGTGGTATAAACAAACGGAATCGCTTGTTAATCTTCAGCGATAAGCTGTCAAAAGAATACACTCAAAACGGGTATAATCAATGCCACTCTTAATATTACCCAGGTGAAATAAGCCAGGACTGAAAAAAGGTGACCTACTGTGAGACACAGTGCACTAAATTCTCTCCGGATAATAAATTATTAAAGTCCTCGTCGCTGCGAATGGCTGACGGCAAGATATTTGAGATAATTCTGGCAATCTAGTTGTCACAAGCATCGATTCCTGCTCATGAGGTTTTAAGTGGCCCGAAAATGCATGACTGCAATGGTTAGACAGGGACAAGGCACCTGCCCGATTAGTCGGTCTTGCTTTGTCTCCAATACCACAACCAGATGAACTGTAGCGTGTGGGAAAAGCCTCGTCTTAACCACCAGCTAAGAGCTAATGTCGAACACTGCAATCATTTCGCTGTTTCAGCTTTAACTGATTCTGTACGGATTGGTCATATTTGACTCTAGATTAAAATTTGCTGTCAAAACTCTGCTTTTAAAGTTACAGAGGAACTTTGTTGTGCAAACTTGTTCAAAAATGTTTAACTCTTTTTACTTGGAAAAATATTTAACAGGTATCGTTAAGGATACAATGGTGATCTAGATCATCCAAACTGTCCTTAACTTAAGATCTTGATGTGCTACACACTCAATTTACCCCGGCAAAATGTCCAAAAACCCATCAACTCGGCAGTTACAGCATCGGTAAAATTTTAATTTGTTAGCCGAATCTCGGTAATTTATTGACTGATTCTCAGTAAGTTGAAATGCCGAAATGATCAGCTGTTGGATGCTTGGCGAAACAAAACTAAGTGTATACATGATCGGAGAAGGTTGTTTAGAGTGTTTTTACGGTACTGTTAAGCTGTAGGAGCTTTTAATGAAATGTAGAAGCAATAATTTGAAAAAGTTTTTAAATCATCAAATCAGGGATCAAATGAAGTGTTAATTTCAAATTCTTTTAGTTCCCCAATCACAAAGTGTTTTAAAAAAAGTGAAAGTATAGAAGCTGCTAATAAATCTTAACACCGTTGCAGACATATTGCAGTATTCTCAGAATATCTAAAGTACTCCAAACAATTCTTGAGTCCTGGTGTTTTGCATGATCAAAAAGGTGATTTACGAGGATTTCATCGTACTTGTGAGTTCATAAAGCTCCATGGGACTTCATTACACAATTATAGTCATGTTTCAGTGAGGACTGTATCGAAAATAAGTTATCCACATATTTTTCTTTCAAATCATATAGAACAAATGGATGATTCTTTATTGCACGGGATTGAACTTGAACATTGTGAAGACTTTAAGAAATTAATATTATTCTTTCACAAATTTGCGAATTATTGATCGAACACTTTTCATCAAGTTCCGAACAAGTGATTCAAAACAGTTTTTGGACGTGATGTAGAAGGAGATGTTCGCTCATCACCATGAGGCACCAAGAGTGAACATTAATGTTTTTGGCTAGAATGAAAGATGTGAAGAGAAAGTGTTGAAAGTTTCGCCAGAGTGCGGCAGGTAGGAAATCTAACAGATGTTTTTTGAAAATTGAGCGAAAGGGCATGTATCCAATGGTACTCGAACCATGGACGTCAATCTTTGCCTAACATCCCACTGCGGGGTAGGTTGTAGCGACGGAACAAGTCCGCCACTTCAACAGGCAAAAATTGACGCATGGAAAGACGCTCATGTACCACTGTGGCTTGTATAGTTATTCTAGCGATCTATTGTGTGCATTCTGTTTATTGATGCGCACATGGGAGAGGAACACTCTCCTTTTTTGGGTTTGTTTTGATTCGCACCGACTGACGATCACTAAAGTTTTTGGACGCCTCAGACCAATTTTTACTAAACGTACATATTCTAAGCTGCTTCACCAGTCTTTTTGAAGACCCTCTTCATAATCAATAGCCCAATAGCATTCTCAACTAAATCTATACCCTTTTCCGTGAGCCAATTGAGAGTTGTTTTGGCATAATTCGCCTACGCTTAATCCGGCCAGAACAGTGGAGGGGTACTATGTTTCTGATATAAAGGCAGCAACCTCTTCTGCAGACAGTCAGATCGATAGATTTCCACATGAATGGTTCCGCTAGTTTAAAAAATGGTAGATTCTATACCGCAGGAACATATTCCTTACCATACCCGCACGTTTCCACCAAACTTCTCCACTAGAATCGACCTGTCCGCATCGCTTACATCCTCCCTTACAACGGCAGTATGATGTTGTGGACCTGCAAGGGGTGTTGATTCCTCATTTACACAGGTCTCGTCGTCTGCATCCGGTCGCTGCAAAACTCGCTAATACAATTTCCGGGCCCCTGTTGCTGTGCGTTGCTCCTGTTCTTCACTTTGTTTGGCAATTTTCTGCTTTTTGTAGGTGTTCAGGTTGTTCCGTTTCTTGATACGTTGAGTCATTGATTTGTTCTTCCGAATTAGAACTACCACTCTCTGATCCAGTTTTTGGTTGGAAGATCCGAGTTTTCTGCCTCTTCCTGGCAGTTCATCAAAAGAACAGCATTCCCCAAACTTGGTTATAACATATTTTACACTAGCGTGATGAAATTCCTAAGCACCTCGCCAACTATTGCATAGTTACATCCTTCTCACGTTGCCATGTGTATAAAACCTTAATTTTCACGTTTTTTTCAATACGTAACATTTGGAAAACGAAGGACTTAAACCGTGCAAACTAGTAAACAACAAAAGATGATGAAATATGTCTGAAGCAGATAATTTCCCATCACCATGAGGGGCTCTAGGAATGGACAGTAACTTAATACTAGAACGAAGAGAAATGAAGAGAGAGTATTGATAGTTCCGTTAGAGTACGGCAGGCTGTGAAATTGAAAGATGCAAATTGAAAACGAGCGGAAGGGCAGTTGAACGGTAGTAAGCGATCGAGCACACAATTGTTTACCAAGCTACCCCAGATGCAGGGTAGGCAAGGGGAGGGGATACCCCCTGGACTGGCAAAAGAATGTACGACCGATCGTGCTCATATACCAATAGATCATTGCACGGAATCTATTAACCTCACTTTTTTGACAGTTCAGGGAGCTTGTTTACAAGGTGTTAGAATTTGAACAAATCAAACGAAATTTTTCATTGGTTTTTTCCTGATTCTTTACGATTACCTTCAGAAATAATGTAAAAATAAGGTGTCTGTTTCCGACATCGTAATATATTCTGAGCAAAATCGCAAACCGATCTTACCGAATATATTCCAAGTCCACGTAAACAAGCTTCCTGAACTGTCAAAACAGCATTGATGACGCCTTCGTGCAATGATCTATTGCTTGATCTATCAGGCGATCTGTTTGGCTAGCAATTTACGAGGTCTGCGTTATACTTGTGAGTCGATGAAGCTCCATGGGACATCATTGCACAATTATAGTTATATTACAGTATTCACAGAATATCTACGGCACTCTAAACTATTCTTGAGTTAAGATCTTGATGTTTTGCATGATCAACAAGGCGATTTACGAGGTCTTGATTGCACTTATGTGTTTGTATAGCTCCAAGGGGCATCATTACACAATTATAGTTATACTACAGTATTCTCAGAATATCTACGGTACTCTAAACTATTCTTGAGTTAAGATGTTGATTTTTTGTATAATCAACAAAGCGATTCAAGGTCTTCATCGCACTCATGAGCTGGTAAAGCTCCAAGGGCATCATTGCAAAATTATTAGCGTATTACAGTTTTCTCAGAATATCTACGGTACTCCAAACTAACGAGGACTTCATCGTATTTATGAGCTACAAAAGTTCTATGTCATATGGTGTTTTGCAAGATCATCAAGATGATTTTAACTACAATATCATGGGTACTTGAATTCATTATAAAGTACATATTTCAGATTTTTTCTCACAGAAATCTGTAAAGTTTTACCGAATTCTCAACAGCTGAACGTTCGGTAATCCGGTATAACGGATTTCGATAAAATTTCACCGAGATCCGGATAACTGTAAAATTCAACGAAATCAGATTACCAAACATTCTGCTGTTGAAAATTCGGTAAAGTTCTACAGATTTCTGTAAAAAAATCTCAGTGTGTAAACGGTACTTTTTGATAGTTTCGTTTTCTTAGGGACTGTTCAAAAACCACGTAGACCAAAATTTGACACTTTCAAACCCAATCTTTCTGTGCGAATGGTATAAGGTACAAGAGGTCAAATACGTGCCAAAAACAGCCAATCCACCAAACTGTCCAGAACTTCACCCAATAGAGAAGTACTGGGCTCTAGTTAAGCAGAAACTCTTCGAAACTGAGAAGAAAGCAAATAGCACTGATGATTTCAAGAGAAGAAGGAGAATCGTCATGGCGGGCGTTTCCGAAGATACCGTACGGAACCTGATCGCGGGTGTACCACAGGAAGTCCGAGAATTTAACAAAAAGAAGGATGAACATCTTAACCCACTGTTTCTAATGTAGATATGAATCTATTGTTGTGGAATAAACAATCGGTATTTTTGAATAATGTGTAAATTTTGTTTTGCTACTATTATTTTGGTGTCCGAAATTTACCGTAGACAGTATTCAGATGTATAGATGCTTATATGAAGATAGTCTTTAACACGTAACAAAGGTTGTAACGTGAACGGGATGTTATGCTCCATTATTTAATTAGCTGCCATATTCTACTGATTTGATGTATTGTTTCAATTTTTAAAAAGTTTAGGGCTCTAAACTGTGTGCAGTGCATCTCTAAGCAAACTTCTTGAAACTGGAACAAGTTATCATTTGAGCTCAATCCAGGACTAAGATAACCTAGACTCATAGAATAAATAAATTAAATTTAGAACGTAACCAGTAAAATCCAAAATTTGTACGTTTATTCGTATCTTTAATATGTTGAAAATAAACACAATATGATTTTACTTTCAAACATCATTGTCACTTTGGTTTAAAACATAGAATATGTTAGAAAGAAAGCAAGTTTATGTTTGCGGCCAAAACAAACTAATTTTATGTTTGGATTTACCTGGAATATGTTTGATATGACGTTATTTTTCTCTGCGTGAAAGGTATGAATATCTGTTTTGTAGAGAGAAAAAAGGTCAACGTAGACTTTTGGTATATCCCCCCTCCCCCATCGTAGACAAACGTCGACTTTTCAGAAGCCCCCCCCCCGATATTGTCTACGTGGTTTATGAACAGCCCCTTACCAAGATCGCGTACAGACAACGTCGGATTTTGTTGCCGTTCGTACAAAATGCGTTTGCGCACTCCACTTGATTCGACGCCATTTTAACAAATGCCTCAAGAATGTAAACATGTTGTACCACGATAGAAAGTGGTGAGTTTAAGCTATCATACAATTGATAAGTTTCAGCGATCAGTGAAATAATTCAAAAACTCCGAATTTTTTTCCTTGATTATCGAGATTTTTAGCCGTAGGCTGGTTCATCTCCCGTCGTAGTCACTCAAATACACACTACCAAAATCTCGTGTAAATTTCTGTCCCTGAGACCGACACATGCAAGCGTCCTTTAGCGCATAAGAATGTGTTAAAAGAGATGAGAAAATAAATTCAACCGAACACATCTTTTTTCGAATTGCGTATGTGTCTTTCTTTACGTTCTTTCTTTACGTCTCCCGACTATTACGTTCTCCGACTTTACGTTCCCCGACTATTTACAAACATGGATTAGATCTCGTGTAAAATTCATAATTTCTAAGTGTGTACCTTTTGGGTATTTTCGTAACTTGTCCGGGATGAGATTCGAACTCGTGGCTTTGGCGTGAGAGGTATGGATGCTTACCACTACGCCGGGGTCGCCCCCTATCCTAAATTTAATTTGGACAGGCTTTAACAGATTGAGCTAAAGGAACCCTCGGTAATAACGAACCTTTGCCATTCGATTCACATGCTAAATTGATTGATTCAAATGTTGTCGGGTAAACTATGGTATATTAGCGTATCGCATAAAATTAAATCTTGGTTTCGATACTTTTGAGCATGATTGACCGCCCACGGATTCTACTCCGTTATTGCCAGATCAGCTGTATTTACACAAAGAACCAACAGATGATGCTCGGGACTAACATACCTCCTCAATGTGTAAAAACTGGTGACCCATTATGAAGCAATACTGGCTCCGGCCGTGCCCGAATGCTGGTCAAGTATGGAATGGCAAGGAACGTATTGCTGTGATAATCGCTCAGCAGCCGAGAAATCCTCTGTACCTCTGATAAAATTTTAATTAAGAGATGTATGATGTTTTTTTTTTTTCATTTCTGAAGAGCAACAGATTATTTTAAGAGACATCTTTTAAATAGTTTTCTTCATACTCTTCTAGATATATTAAAAGAATAGCAATAAAAGTGATCTAACACGACCGTTTGTAATTACTCAAAACTGAGTAGAAAACGACTCAGTTTCGTCAAAAGTTAATTAGAGTGGTTGTTGGTTTACTTATTTTTGATTAACTTGGTCTCCTGTCATAATTAGAGTAAACGATACTCAGTCACGCTTGTTTGTATTTTTCCAAGACTGAATAGAAAACGACTCAGTTTTGTTAAAACTGGAACTTCTCTAATTACGGTAGCTATTAAGTTTCTCATTTCTGAAATTTTAGTAAACGTTTTCCAGTGTCTAGTTTTTTTTTTTTTTTATTTTAATGAAATTGTTGATTGTTTTCGACAACTGTCGACAACTGGAACGGAACTGTCGCAATACTTTAAATTTGTAATTCTATTGATAGATTGAAATTAATGGATTGAATTCGGCACTTCAACTTAAATTATTTGATGATTACAACATACAGTCGTCCCATCTTGAAAACTTTTGATCGACTGAACCTTGGACTCAACCACGTTTTTCACTTTTAACAGATTCATTTTAATTTCACTTTTTTTATAAGTACAGCGCTTTTATAATCAGGGTAGCATTTACTCAGTTTCCTTATTTCAAGTCACTCAGCTTTTGACATTTAGCATGGAAATAAGAAACTGAGTGAAAGTTACTCTATTTAGAGTAGATCTGAATGAGCGTGAAGAGCTCGGTTTAATGCATTTATTAACTCAGTGATTCTTTATCTATTACAACCGACTGAAAATCCAATATGGCTTGAAAGTATTTTATTAAAGCTCCAAACTTCTCAAGTTAGTGTGACTATGGCAGCCCTGTTTTTATCCGGCAATGGTTCCGTTTGAAGTGCGAGTGAAAAACAAAATTGCAACAAAACAGTAACATTTTAGAGTGCGCGTGATTTATTTGAACGATAGTATGGCTTAATGGAATGGCTCACTACTTGAAAGGTAATAAGCTGAATGCTAAATATACAAGTTATTATATGAATATATTCAGTAAAGTGCTATGAAGGAAGATTATATAGACTAAAAGGTTTGGCAATCGGTTTCCGAGAATAGTCAACATTGCCGAAGCCAACATTTCCCCTATGTTCGCCTTTATTTTAGTTTCCAAATACTTTAATCATCTGAATTTTCATTCGAATGGGAGGTTTTAATTTATGTTGCTGTCCCAAGGATTTATGATGACTGAGTGCTTGACAACCTGTGGGTAAATTTCACGTCTCGTCCACGGTAATCATCCACTAGAGTGACACTAAAAAAAAATTTACGATCTAAAAAAGATAAAAACTAAATCAATCATGGATGGTTGCGATAGAGATGAATTGAACTATGTGCCACATTTCTTTCTATGTGGTGTGCCTTTGATGTTTATTGGGAATGGCATTCGGGGACCGACCGAAATGGATTCGATACCGGCAGCTTAGGCCCCGAGCCTCCTACTTGGTGATTCCCCTCTCTAGTTATCCAATGTGGCTGTGATTTTGCATGGGCTTGTCCATCATTTACGTCACTTAGCAGATCCACCTACATCTCGTCGATTCATTAACCGTGTAGGAGTGTTCTCCCACCGCCAAAGCGTACCGATTGAGAAATTAGTAAATCTCAACAAAGTTATTACTGCTTAGATCGAAGAGCTATTAGCTCAGGCATAAATCTTAAGCGTCGGAATTATGATTTGATCATTTGGGAATGTTGAAAGGTTGTCAAGAAACTAAACAGTGTTCCCCTACCTTCGAAGGCGCACTTAATTTCGTGGGCACATAAAGTCATTAATATCTGAACATCTAAGCAATCCTCAGTCGTGAAATTTATGCCTTCCAAACACACACACAAACGTGTGAAACCGCTAGCAACAGACGCAATATAAGAAAAATCGGATTCGAATTAGAGATCCAAAGGCATCATTGATCACTTTTTATTTTCTATCGTAATCCGAATACACTCCACAGTATCTTTTCTATCTTTGCGCTTATAATTTGAATAATTTTTATGGCTGACAATATATTTTATTTACGATGGAGTCACATTTGCCATATATTCCGAACCGCGAGGCCAATCGACGATGTACGGGTGAACCCAACGATCTTCCGGATCAGGCGATGATCAAAAAAATAACGAAAAAAAAATTGACGACGTTTGGGTGTGTTTTCCCCCATTGGACATTAAATGCGAAAGCGACATCAGGCGCGACGAATGGCATGCAACCCCGAGACTCATAGTGTACCAGCGTTACATAAACACCGCGCTGTGCTCAAGATTGATACGACAAGACAGTGTTGTTGGTTTTATCGTAGAGAAAAGAGTTTCTCAATCGTATGAAGCCCATTTTCGTGACATGTCGCAATAGGAACTTTCCACTAGAAACGAGGTTGTTTTTAAGAACATGAATAAATGATTTTTTTCACTTGATTTCGACGAGGATCAGGGGACAATTTCCGGCAAACTTTCAACTTTCGTTAAATTTCACTAAACTTATGGATCTGTTAACTTTAGATGAAATTTATATACTACCGTGAATCATATATCAGTCCCATGTAGAAATTAAACAGAGATGGAACTGATATCGCAGGACTGAAGCAGCTGGCATCCACGAGCAACAATCGTGAAGCCGAAAACTTTGACAGCTCGGTTTTATTGAAGGCTATATGCAGCAAACACAGAAGTTGTCGTCTTTTGTTGTTAATTTTATTCGATAGAAAAAGCTTTCGTTTTGTACTTAGTGCAGTACACCCAAAATAAAAAAAATAAAAAAGCAAGATTGTAATGCAATTTCGCATGATTTGATTTAATTTCTCGTAATGGATCGCAACTGGAGAAAAATGCAACATTGGTCGTGGGCAAAAAGCAGCAGCATCAATTCGATTAGAAAAATTCCATGTGTGGCGTGAGGTTGGCCACGGTTGATTAGTGGTAAGTAAATTCAATGGCTCACAAAAAAAAACGATCCACTACTGAGAGTCGAGGCCGCGACCGTCAACGTGATGGCTCTTTCATTGTAACCATCCAGTCACCACAACAAGTTGAGGTGAACGGAATAAAAAGCCCTACGGATTGCTTCGGTTGTCGAAGGCGCAAACGTTACAACAATGAAGCAAAGGTCAGTCGCACACACTTAGATGGCTTCGTTCATTTCATAAAACGCATGGTGACTTGATGAGGAGGGCGATAGGACGGTGATGACGAGTTCAAGTAAAAAATAGAACACTTGACAGCGGAATAGCAACTGCGGCAATATGGCGTGGCGGCGTTCTGTGCCATTGTCTCACCCATATTACCAGGGGCCTTGTTGACGGTTGAACAAAAACCCAACGGTTTGCTGCGACTGTCGAGGCACTAGGCAAACAGCGATAACCGATTGCACACTTGCATGGCTTTTGTTTAGCCACCATTAAAAGCTTTGTGGATCATGATGGGCAAATTTGCCTATTCAGAATCATGCGGATTTCTCAAGATAGGGTAAGGGGATGTAATGTTAGCCTAGCTCCTTCATTCGGCCTATGTACCAAATGTGTCATTAATTTAGCGATAATCAACTAAATCATGTTGCTATTAGCATGATAGATGTAATCCGAAGCAAATGAGACAATATTAATCAAGTTATAGTTGTTCACTTCCGCGTTATTTTCGGTTTCTTGAACTTTTGGGGTATCATGATTTCAATGGTTAAGCCGAACAGATGATCTACACGATCTTCAAGTGATCTAATTTAGGCTTAATTGAATCTATAAAGCAAGTAATGCAGTCTGGATGCGCAGAAAATAGTTACACGTTACAAACTAACTGTTCACATAGCCAAAATAACAATGATTTTACAAGAAAATCGTAGACCCAATGTTGGGGACATATTTTTTTGTATGTTCCCAACTATGGCCTGTTGTATCAATAATGTAGTAAAAAGGTTGTTGTTGGTAAAATTTCAAGTGGAAATGCATGAACTTGCGGTTGTTTATATTCAAGTGGCTCATCTAAACACAAATCGAAGAGACAAAATCATTGCATAGTGAATTATAATGTTTTCATTATTGAATGGCTGATAAATCATATATGAACATCATTTAAGTGTTTCGTTGCAGTTTTATTTTAGTTTGTTTTGTGAAATGTTGGATTCAGTAAATCCAGTACAGCTTACAATGCCTTAATTCAAAAAATTAGAAAAAAAAACATAACAAAGACTGCATTTTGTAATAAATCCATCGAATGGGACGAAGTTGCATCCACAAATAGACCCAATTTGGTGCTTACAGACCGATATTAAATCCACATCCCTCGAAAGTTTATGGCATTATAAAAATAGTTGTGTAACTTTTAGTAATACATGCTGCCAAATGTCTTATCAAACTTATCTTTGCAAGTGTATAACTAGTTGAATCTCGCTTGCAGCTTAAAAACTTGATGAGTTATAATGAAAAATGTGATCGCTGGTTGCATAATAGGCTGAGTCAAGGGACACATACCCTATGATTGCAAAACCTGCAATTGCGTTTTTCGCTACAATTTCAACTTTTGGGTGTAGTTATCACAACGATGGTATTTTTAATTGTTTGTCAGCCAGGTATTATAATGTTTTATCTAAATAACTGATACTAGTAGTTTGGTAGAAGAAATAATATTACTTTACCAATCCATAGTGAACCGAGCTTAAAATGTTAAAATCGTCACTAGCGCCACACCAAAGGTGGCAGGCTTCAAGAACTAACACTTTCTTCAGTCCTCTGACTGATATGCGATTCACAGAAGTATAGAGAGTTGCAATAGTACACAGATAAACAGATGCAACAAAGATTATTTCAAATAAAATCTAGATAAATTACCCCACCACTGCTTGTGTTGCAGTAACTATTAATTTCAGCGCTAACATTTGAAAAGGGCGACTAGCATTGATGATGGACTGAGAAAATCTCAATCGGAGATTCTGAAACGATAATATGAAATTATTTCAAATTAGAAAGCAATGATGGTCTAACTTTTATACAATGCAGCTTCTCGTCAATATATAAATTCCCAGGTTATCAATAAGCATTAGCATATGCAGTATAGAACCCTAAATCTGCATTTCAGATGCTCCAAGTATTAAGTTAGCATTTTGTCAACATTTTGAATACTATCTATTGTAAAGTTGTATTTCAAACGCTATTTAAATGCTTGTAGCCTGTAATAAGCATTTTGGATGCAAAATAGCATTGATGAAGCATTATCATAGCATTGCAGTAAAGCAGCCGTATATTAGGCCAAAAGCGGCAGTTATGTTGCATTTAAGGTGACTAAATTGATTGATAGGCTGCCGTAAAGACGCTTTGGAACTGCATATTAGTTACCTGGGAAGTAATTAAGAATGTATGTACACATTTTTATCTATGAAAAATACAAAAAACTAGTTCCGCTTTGGCTTCTCTTAAATTTTGATTAGACTCTAAACTATCAAATTGGCCCCACTGGTGCCGCCTCATTGTCATTTGGTTTCTAATTTCGCCCTTCTGCACCGGTTACAGTACATCAGTTTTCAGCTGGAAAAGAAAGGTTTATAATAATCCTCGTAGTTGTCTCGTGTTATTTCCAGCACAGTAAAGGACATCCGGGATTAAGTCCCTATCACGTCGAAGTCTTCTAAGCACAAACCTCAAGTAATATTAGAACATCTGGCGTGAAATTTTCAAAAATCGTTTGCTCAACTGGAGCATCGATTGGTTAGCAATTAGAGCATTGTTTGTTTTGTTTTGTTTGTGGTTTTTTGTTTCAAACATCGTGTAGTGATAATTAACCTAACCTATAAATCCTATGGAAAATGAACTCCTTCAATTGTCACCTTAAGGGGGGATATACAGTTAGAATGACAAAAAAAATCAATTTTGTTTTGCATAAAAAGTAAGTAAATTTCCCGCTCCTGAAACCCTTTTTTCGAAATTCGAACTCCAAGTGTTTCTTTTTATCGTTTTTCGAAGACGCCCTTTTCGCGTGCAGCAGGTATAAAGAGATGCTTGACCGAGAAGACCGAGTTGAATGGATATGACATCTGTTATCAGCATAAGACACCCATGCCTGAATGATAAGATAACTTGTAACTGTTGTTGTTTGTTACATCTTTTTTCCACATTCTACTAGCAAAATCATGCCTTTCAGGCTCATCCGGATTTACCCAAAATTGAGTAAAGGAAGCCCACTCAAAATATGGTAGCCTGTTTGGCTCCCAAATTTGGGTAAACCCTCAATTTATTTGATTCTGGGCTAGTTCTAACCACTGTTATAAAATAAAGTTTTTATCGCAATTGGGTAAAAATGTTTTCTTTAATTTTATATTCTTTTGAAAAAAAGTTTGTCTTCCTTATAGTTTCAATATTTTATTTGTGGTTATACATGCTTAATGAAGATCACCAGTGGTTAAAATTGATTCAAAATCGAATTACTGGAAGTATTTATTAACTACCAATATCGGGCCGGAGATCATGTTCGTCCTCTCATTCTTTGATAATTTTTTTCAAAAATCAGCCAGCAGGCTCTGTAGGAAATGGTTTTTTAGCTTTCGCTGATCGAACAAATCGAATTTCTAGAATGGATTTCTTTTTGGATACTTATTAGAAAATAGAACAAAAAATATAATACCTTTCAATTTGCGGTAAGTTTTCGTATCCACTACCGCTGCAATCAGCTCCATCAACTGAATGATCGTCTTTAAATTTGATTTTTTTTTAAATTGTACACCCCACTTTGCAAAAATAGCGACTGACGCTGCCGGGTTTTCACTATAGACTAACAGCTTAATTAAGGAATGAACCAGATTTATTAAGAACCGAGTAAGATTCACCCGATTTCATAAATCGCCTTACTCATGGTTTGACGTTTCAGCCCGTTTTATGAAAATGGGTACAAGGTACTCAATTTAGGGTTAATCCGAATGAATGTGTTCTAGTTCTAGTGTCATCAAGAATTTAACCTGCTTAACACCCCGTTCGCACTACAACCTATATTAAGTGATATAGAGTATCTTGATATCGACATTTATGCATCAAATTTTCACAGGAAATAACGTGCATGGCATTTGTTATCAAGGTACTCTATATCACGTAATATAGGTTGTAGTGCGAACGGGGTGTAAGTTGGTTAGCGTAGCCGAATAGCCTCACTGAAAATAAATAAATAATTTTAATTATTAAAATTGGCACTTAAACCAGTCAATTTTTGCTTCGAATTGTAATCATGTGAGCCAGTATGATTTTCATTTGCCGCACATAATTTTTAACACCCGTCATTTAATACACAGGTTCGTTTCCAATGAGACTGATATGGTCCGCATATAATTTTCAATGGGGCGAGAATGTCATTCAAATGTGTTTTCACTTTGCCCTATTCTATCCATCTTCGCACCTAAAACGAAATAAATAACCGTGCGCGAAAAACAATCAGCTGTTTTGTCGTTCTAGAAGAATAAAACTGCAAATGGAGGAGCAAAGTGAAGTTTACCGTCTGGTGGTTAAGGTACTTAGTTTGCCAGCGGAAGTTACTGAATTTTTTGAAAGTAATAAATTACTATAGATGATCTTCTTCCAGCGGCCATGTTAACAGTGTTTATTTTGAAAAATTCAGATTTGTCATGCATATTTTCCATTTCCACAGAAGACCTGCTGAACGCGATAGCTTCAAAAAGTGAAGGGATAGAGATTGCACGTTATTGATTTTTTTATGATAGGGTATGTGTCCCTTGACTCAGCCTATTATGCAACCAGCGATCACATTTTTCATTATAACTCATCAAGTTTTGAAGCTGCAAGCGAGATTCAACTAGTTATACACTTGCAAAGATATGTTTGATAAGACATTTGGCAACATGTATTACTAAAAGTTACACAACTATTTTTATAATGCCATAAACTTTCGAGGGATGTGGATTTAATATCGGTCTGTAAGCACCAAATTGGGTCTATTTGTGGATGCAACTTCGTCCCATTCGATGGATTTATTACAAAATGCAGTCTTTGTTATGTTTTTTTTTCTAATGTTTTGAATTAAGGCATTGTAAGCTGTACTGGATTTACTGAATACAACATTTCACAAAACAAACTAAAATAAAACTGCAACGAAACACTTAAATGATGTTCATATATGATTTATCAGCCATTCAATAATGAAAACATTATAATTCACTATGCAATGATTTTGTCTCTTCGATTTGTGTTTAGATGAGCCACTTGAATATAAACAACCGCAAGTTCATGCATTTCCACTTGAAATTTTACCAACAACAACCTTTTTACTACATTATTGATACAACAGGCCATAGTTGGGAACATACAAAAAAATATGTCCCCAACATTGGGTCTACGATTTTCTTGTAAAATCATTGTTATTTTGGCTATGTGAACAGTTAGTTTGTAACATGTAACTATTTTCTGCGCATCCAGACTGCATTACTTGCTTTATAGATTCAATTAAGCCTAAATTAGATCACTTGAAGATCGTGTAGATCATCTGTTCGGCTTAACCATTGAAATCATGATACCCCAAAAGTTCAAGAAACCGAAAATAACGCGGAAGTGAACAACTATAACTTGATTAATATTGTCTCATTTGCTTCGGAATACATCTATCATGCTAATAGCAACATGATTTAGTTGATTATCGCTAAATTAATGACACATTTGGTACATAGGCCGAATGAAGGAGCTAGGCTAACATTACATCCCCTTACCCTAGTACAAACAAAACCTCTTTTATTCACACATTTCGTTTTATTACATGAAAAGGTACAAAAAATCCAATACTAACCTTTTTATTAAAAATAAAATCCATCTTTTAACATAAAACGCATTAAAAAACTCATTTGAATTTTGCTAGGACAAATTAATACAATCCATGTACACTATAATTAATATCTATTCAGCTGTTGCACTTAAAGACTATATATTTATTGCACATACATTTAATTACTCTATGTCATAAATACTATTTGACCACATTTTATAAAAAATAAGTGCAGCATCAATACAGAGCAATAACTTTTGCACTTTGCCCAATTCTATACACGGTTGTTTGCAAAAACCCATTAATGGGTAAAAAACACCCATTTTCAAATAGCTCTCCTATCTGTCATAAAATGGGGGAATTTCTCAATCACACAATGGGTAAAAAAATACCCATTAGAGGGAACCTCATAAAACAAAAAAATGGGTGAAAAACAGTTCAAAGTTGGTGGAACATGGAAGCATGAACATGGAGGAACTTAGAGAGAAGTTGATCACAGATTCATACGGAAAGACTGAAGGGTAATTAGTATTATTTTTATTTATTTGAAACGCTCATTTATTTTAAATATTATTAAAGGTTATCCCTACCCAATTGATGGCTGTGTATATATCGAAGAAAATACGTTGGGTGATTTGGATCAGCACATCAAATTTGGGCATAAGCTCAACACTTTACTATCAACATTTTGGAAACTCAGCCGGCACATGTTTTCATGTATACAGCTAAGTAACTTGGATGTGAAAGCTCGATTGGAGGATTAATTAGATTTATTGATGGATTTTTTGTTTCCATAAGTATATCAGAAAAGGCATGAATAAACACAAGTACAAGTATTTTCTTTATTATTTATTGCATTTATTGATTAAATTCCATGAAAACTATGATTTTATAAACTACCGAAATGCTACATAATCTATATGCAAAAATGGGTAATTTTTTACCCTTTATGAGAAATCCTGGCTTTTTTGCAATGGGTGAATAAATACCCATTTTGTGACATACACTGCTTTTACCCGTTAATGGGTAAATCGGGTTTACCCATTAAATGGGGAGAGCCACTTCTAGCGAAAATGGGTGTTTTTTTACCCATTAATGGGTTTTTGAAAACGACCGTGTAGGTGACTGCACTTAAATAGAAGGTGCATTGTTTTTTGAGCGTAGGATTACTTTTATTCTTCCGAGTTAGTCGAAAAGTTTAAAATGCTAGGAATGTAGTATTCGAAGAATGTATTCGTTTCAGCAATGCAGCAAGAAGATTTTTTCAAGACCATTACCTGGATACCATCCAGGCCAAATAAACTAAAACAATTCTATACACAGAAAAAAATCGTGTAGTAGAAACTACCATTTTACCCAACTATGCCTATCTTCAAAACTACCATTGAATTTCAGTTAAATTTACTACACTTATGATAAAACATTCAACATTTGAGGTATTTTTGACAGACCCCATATTGATATCAACCACACCATGGTTGATCTAATCGCAGGCATGGTAAAATCAAACGCATTTATTGTCAGGTAAATTGTTGGTGTTTGCGCTTAATTTTACCCTCGAAATGGTAGTTACCACTGCGGTTTTTTTTGCGTGTACTAACACAAAGACCTGAAATGAACCTGTATGAGCCAGTAAATAAAAAAACAGTAAGAAACGAGATATTGTTTTTATTTTGCATCAAGTTTATAAAGAAGTTGATAAATGAATTTATTTTCTTCTCTCCGAACAACGCTGCAGCATCATAAATTGATTTAAATAAATCACTCTTTAGTATTTTTCGATCAGTATTACGTACGGCACTACATTATTATTATCTAGAAACTGCTGAAAATAAGATAAATCCATTGGCTAATGTCTTGCAAAAAAAATCTGGATACAATGTATTAAAAAAACAGCAATTGAACAGCATAAAAACGAAAACATAAAAGCATTTCTTTTCCCTCACCGCAAACCTAACAGTCAGTTTCGCCTTTCTGTTATTGTTAATAATATGGTGATAAAAATATTTTTTTTAAAGATTTGGTGAAAATTTGTACTGCAATAGGGCCTTATAATAAACAACTCAGTTAGTTTACATTTGTCCGATTCGCCCCTTTGAAATTTGGATCCAGAGACCTAGCAAATCTATCCTATTTACTAGCGTTTGACAGTATGCAACATCACGAGCCTCATTTAAATAAGTCTGACATTTGTTATTACGGGCAGGAACAGGAGCATTATTTACAAACAATGAATCCTTTGACGTTTGGATGTTAAAGATGTTGGCTACATGAAAATCGATTTTCGCCAGGTCCCTGATTTGATCACATTTAAATGCGTTCGCATGCTTGTTTTGATTGAAATTTATGTAATATGAGGTTGTGTGGCAAAGTTTAATCCAATGCAAAGTTCAATGAACTCTTCTACGCAAAATCAAACGGATATTTTGAGGTCTATTTTGACCCAACGTCGACTTTATGTCGAGTCAAACTTGAGTCCATGTCGGTTCAAATTTCGTACCGTACTTAGGATCGCTGCAAGCCGTACTTTGAATCTGACTGAAAAAAAAACAATATGAAATTGGAAATATCTTTGCATCATCATGGTATCCCAGTAGTGAACAGCTGCTAGAACCAAAGATGTGAAGAGAAAGTAACGATAACGCACACACTTTTGCCACACATCTCCATGCGGGGTAGGTCAAGGCAGCGTTCCTACCTTGACTTACTCTTGACACTCTAGGTACCTCATAGTGATGAGCGAATATCTCCTTCGTCCATGCCTTTGCCTACCCCGCAGTGCACTGTTAGGTGAATGTAACGTCCTTGGTTCGAGTACCACTATATCCATGCCCTTCGCTCAATTTTCAATATATCTATTCAATTTTCAACCTACTGTACACTGACGGAACTTTCAACACTTTCACTTTATATCTTTCATTCTAGCAAACATTACTGTCCACTCGGGCGATGAGCGAACATCTCCTTCTACATCATTTATTTTTAGTAAACACACGTAAAGGCAAAACTTTTCCCAAGCGAATGTAATGTCGATTACAGAAAACGACTTTAAATTGACCGTGATATGGCCATTTGCGTGAAACAGGTTCTGATGAAGGGTCCTGGATATGGTTAACTTTTTATTTTACTCAAAACATGCCATGTGACAGCTTTTTCTTCTTGATTTCGCTTCACAAACCTTATTATAAACTTAAAATGGCTCATGATCATAGGGCCACTCCCGAAACCACCGGAACGTCCCCGGGGGAAGCTGTAGTAGGAACCAGTTAGGCATTTGTCCCAAAACATGCCGTGTGGCAGCTCTATCTTCATGATTTTTCATAAATATGATATTGATAATCTTCAGAAGACCATTGGTTACCTTGGCCACTCTAGTGTAATTGCACAGAGAACCATATAGATGGAGCATGGGAGTAGCATTACATCATCAATGTACAAGTTCACTAATTCTCTTTATAGATCAGTACAGGTGCCGGCCACGTCCTCACGGTCTTTGTAGAGGCGGGAATAAGGATGATTGTTTTGACAATCGTGATCACCACTGCTTCTCTACTATTGCCAAAGAAAGGATAATTGTGTTAGAGCCGCGTCCTCAATTTATTTGAGTAAACCTATCAAACACAAAGTTTATAAGGTATAAAGAATACTTATTAAATACTCCATTGAATTGAACTTTTGTGATAAAAAATTTAAGAACTTTAAATACTCTTGAAATTTTTTCGAATACTTTAAGTACAGTTGACGCCGGTGGTGTAGTGGTAAGCGTAGTTCCTTCTCACACTATTCGGTCTGGTGTCGATTCCAGTCGGCATCGTTGGAATTTTGTGAGACCAAAAATGTCTGATCAAATTTTCATTAGGAAGGAAAATGAAGCCGTTGGTTTCGGTCATGTGTTTGATATGTATGGTCAAGCTCGTTTCCCTAGTCACTGAAAGTCAGCTGAAAGTCACGTAAATACGAAACAACAATAATTAAGTACACATTTGATACGTCTAAGTACTTCAAATACCTTTTAAATACTATTCGGTACGTCAAATATTCTAAACATATTTGGGGGTTCTTTGAATCCCCATGAATTTCTTTTGAATAGTAGAAATACTTTCAAAGTACTTTCAAATGTTTGTTTAATACGAAGAAATTCAAGAGTAGACGTTGCAGGGTTTCTCAGTGGTTTCCCGTTCTGCTTACTGAGCAGATGGTCGGAAGTTTAATCCCAGGCCCGTCCCCTTTCTTGCTATTTGTCATTTCTCTCTTTCTATTACCACTAGACCACTATTTCAAATAAAAAGCAGTCTACTGCGCTTTCATTGATCGCATTACTTACCACAGTGAATCCATGATCTAAAAACAACTTGCCTTACTAACACAAAACCATCCTTCCCTTGACAATCATGGAGACGCAGAGGTAAACACGGTCTCTAACCAATGATTGTCAAGCTAATCATCCTTCCCCCCTCCTCGAAGACCGTGAGTACGTGGCCGGCGCCAGTACTGATCTATAAATTGAATGAAAGTGAACTTATACTATGTGGTTCTCTGTGCAATTTCACTAGTTCTGATTAATAACGGAGTAGTAACTTTTGACTTTTTTCGGTGGTGATAAAAAAAAGCTAAAACATATAATTGCTTTTGATAAATTTCCAATGGAAAATAATTATTTAAGCTTACTTGCAAAAAAAATCTACGCCCTTGCGAGCGGCCTCCCTGCAGTTAATCGGAATATTCGCCATGGCGGACGAAAACATGCGTGTAGGCATGTTTTTGAGTTATTTTTCATTTCATTTATATAATTCTCCTCAGTTTTGCCATAATGCTTTATTGATATTTATACCTCAATGAATAACAAGATGACCTTCACATTCCAGAGATACAGTCACCCATCAGTGATACAAAGTGGTACGAAGCTGCATATTATTATTACTGCCTTAATATTATTATTTCAGCAGGTTAATTAATTTAGTTTAACATGGTTATCATAGGCTCGTGAACTCCAACTATTACATAATTTAACTAAATATCCTTATATAATTTTTTGCTCTACTATATAATCATATATAACATATTATTATTACATTACATCTATATTTATATAAATATAATAAATACTGGGTTGGGAGGGAGCACCAGGGTATCATTCAAGCTGAAACTGGACGATGGTTTGATTGACTGCCTGAGTCTAGGAGGGAACAAACAGTATCATTTCTTATCCTACCGATTCGAGTGTGGTGCTGCGAGTTCTACTCCAACAGTTTCAGGGAGAGTGACGCGCCCTTCTTAACAAGCCATCCTGTAGAAAGCTTAATGAGTATTGCGAATTGTGTTATTCGCTTCATTTCATTTATCAATTCCTCCTCAGTTTTTGCCACAAAATTGTTGGAGTAGATCTTACGCTTCAGGTTGGCCCAGAAATTCTCGATGGGACGCAGCTGTGGGACGTTGGGTGGGTTCACCGACTTGGGCACCACATCGATATTCAGCCGCTCCATCTCCTCCAATGATCACTTTGAGCAGTGGGCCGAGGACAGATTCTGCCAGAACACCGCGTCTTCGCCCTTATGGTATTTCTTGATGAACGACGCAACTTTCGGCAGGCATTCCATACTATAAATTTCACCGTTCACGGCCAGTCCGGAGCGAAAGAAGAGCGGCTTTGACATCCCCTTCTCGCTGATTGTCAGCCACAGCCGCACCTTCTTGGGGAACTTGGTGTGTAAAATGAACTTCACCTCGGAGCAAACTTCCTTCGTGGGAGAAGTAAAATACGAAGTGCCCTGCTAGTCGTTTCCATCCAGGGTGAGATAGGTTTCGTCGTCTATCACCACCGCTACGTCACGATTCGGCGGGAAAATCGAGTTGACCGTCTTATTCAGCCGCTGCCGCTGCGTCATTACCTGCAGCTCCGAAACCAGTGTACGCGTCTTCCGCTTCCTGACATGTATGTTCATGTTTACCAGATACTTTTTCACTGTTTGGCCGGTTGATCCGACCTCCCGACCAAGTGCACGCAGCGATGTAGCCACTTTTTCCTCGGTCTTCCTTTTCAGCATCCTTTGGAGCTTCTTGTCGCTCAGAATCGTCGGCCGTCCCGAACCGAGCTTTCTTTCGATGAAGTTGTAGATGCCGGAACGGGCGTATCCGGCGTCCACAAACTGCCGCACGATGTCCGTTTTCGACGCGCTGGAGTGCCGTTCATTGATCGCGCACACTTTTGAACGGAGTTGCTTCACTGTTTTTGCCATCACGGTTAGAGTACGACTGATAAAGCTGTCAAATTTTGTCTGCTGACTCGTGGGTTACTATGATTGATGCTGCATGGGTAGTTTTGTCAGTACGGGGGAAGGTAATCCCAATAAAAATCGGCAATTTTTGTCCATTTTTTTTAATGCAAACCATATTTCTGGTGCGGAGGTGTACATTTTTCGAGGAGCTGCCAGGGATATTCATGTTTAAATAATATAAAATATACTGTGCATGAGCTTTGAGATACTCAAGGTCTCTATCAAAACGTTTCAAGAACAAAAATGAATGCAAGTTCTCAACAAAACATCTTTGGGGAGAGCATAAAATGCTAATGAAGGTTTATTTTTTAAGTGAATTGCACCAATTCATCTGAACAAACGTGTTACTAAGCAGTCATAATCGTCAGTTCTGTTAGCAGGTCGTGAGTTGTCGTAATACAATTTATTGCTCCGATTGCTTGACGTGTGCAATATATGGGTTAAGGTAACCATAATAGGCACTCAACTTTGCATATAAATTCCATCGTCAAACATCTGACGGCCGCCTTGCTTCTGTAGCAAACAGCCAGCCGGTCGGAATTGAAGCCATAAAATTTGCTCATGAAAAGAGTTGCAGCGATGCAGTGATGGCAAAGGTTAACGTTGCATTATGTTTTGAACTTTTCTGCCAGGGATAGAAGCATGGTCGAAATGTTATTTGTTTTACTTTTAAATGCTACCGATTAATCGTTCCGGAGCAAAGAGGAAACATAATAGCACTGTCGGAACAAAATTCTCTTCACTGGATCAGCCCTGAATTTTGGCAGATTTTAGGTAACATTTTTCCAAAATTATGGAAATTATGGTAGATCTGACTAAACGTAAGTGTTAAAAAAATAAACCTCTATAAATAGTGCAATGATCGTTTATTTCACTGTCGATATTAGGTGTGAGTGCTTGGAGTGACATAAAGTGTTCATGTTTCTTACGTTAGCAAATTTTTAAACTAATTTTATTATTCCGGGTCAAGAACACAACATGCATGTGTTCACAGTCTAGACGTGTTAACGTTTCCCATACATCGGCCTGTCTTGTATAGGGTTTGGTAAGATAGTGAAATAGTGCTTCGCTTGATTGTTTACTAACACTGAAATGGTCCATTGGTCAGTTTCAATCAATTTAATTTATAAAATATTCAGACTTCCAGACTTTAAAGTATATTTCTCCAGCGAACGAACAGCCACTTTCAAAGTCCCATTTTGGTATGGGCAACAAAATGCTCAGCGTTTATAACCACGAAAATGGTCGGCAGCATTGTGTGAGGAAAGTAATTTCATTAGCACTTTTGAAATGATTTACCGTGTCCACTCTCACAGAAGGAAAACAATATGACCTGGAAGTGCAGAATAATTGAGATTTACTTTTGATACGTGGTACGTGGCTTGATGTTGATGCCTTTTAACGATTCGCGCCATAATTCGTTTTTTGTTTGTTTGTCTTACTTTCCTCATCGTATTGCGGCTACTTGCTAGCCGAGGGCAGCACAACATCAGATTGGGAAGATTTTTATCTCAAAATATATTAAATCGTGGTGAGTTTGGGCTGGAAACCGTTGCTGGTGGGAAAATTTTCCACTTCGTGACTACTCTGATTCATGGGGGGTGTTTAATTTGTTGGCTAACAGTATTGGTGCCGTTTGATAGTGAAACCAAATGGTTGTGGTCACTGGATTTATGTTGACTTTAATGACTCCACTAAGCAAAAACTTGCTAAGACGAAAGATTAAAAAACGAGGTATTTAAATATTGCTAATTTAAGTGAAAAATATGTGCCTTCTTCCAATTTATATAATCACATTTATTGTTTATCGAATTGTTATTAGATGTCAACTTGAGAATGTTTGGTTGTTAACTTGAGAGTTCTTCGGTGATTGTATCATGTTTGCAAAAGCAATATTCTGCAACAGGTACAATTAATTATAAATTCCACCCAGGAGGAATTCGAAGAACATCGAAACAAACACCTCCAGCATCTATCTTTTTCATACCTGCGCTATTTTAGGCTGAGCACGGAGTCTGAATGTCGTACTGGGTTGTATCATACATAACAATATATATATTTACAGAAAATGTCGTGAAATTAACAGCTGTTTGTAGAGAAAACAGCGAATTTTCAGAAACCGTTGTCGATGAAAGATCTTAATTAATTCACTTCGTTGAGAAACACTTTTTGTTTGTTTGTTTTTTTTTTGTCGTTCGAAAACGGGAATAGGGATGATAAACATTTCGTGTGGGATATTTGAAGACTTAAACACTTGAATGCTGCAGTGCTGCAACAGTTTATTGATGTGTTCGGCATCCGAGCACATCAATAATTTCTTAGATTGATGCCCTAAGAAATTAGAAGTGACGATATATGTAGGTCAGCCATGATGGCGGACGATTTTGAGCTGCCTATCAACCAGATGCTTAGCGACAGGCTGCCTGGTAACCAGTTGGTCATAAATCAGCTGTATGGTAACCCACCGCTTTCCAATCTATCTCTGGGTGCATGGCCAAAGCTAGCTACCAATCTAACGCTACACTCTCAGAAGTGCTTGCTACACTTCTGGTTCGCCACTAAGCATTTTGCAATGAGGTACCAGGTAGTTATTCACCGATTGCCTGTTGATCTGCCAAATTTTGAAGACGCCTGAATTGAGTTATCTCAAATTATAATATTCCACCCATTTATTTTTTATCCCAAAACATTGTGCGATTGGTTGAACAGATTGGAGATAATGAAATCATAGGGTAGAGAACCAAGTGCTCTTTTAGCATAGAGCAACATGACTAGCATTAAAGGCTAAAATATTTGTTCAGCATTTCACCATAGCGTTTAAATTGGAATTGTACTTCTGACCTTCAACTGTGGTTTCTATGGAAAACTTTCAGGCGATTATAAGTAGTTAGTAGAGGACATTATTGATTTTGTGTTATTTTGTCTTATGAAATAATCTGTTACTTTTCAAAAATAAATCATGTCTTTTTATTGAAATTTTATTAATGATAATTCGAATTACAGGTTAACTTCGATATAACGTACCCTCGATATAGCGTCACTCGATATAGCGTCACTTTTACCTCGATATAACGTACACTTTTTTTATGTGGAGAAAATTTCTTGAAAATTAATACTAAGAGTACCATGAACAATTATTTGAAGACCATACGGACTGTCAATAAACGACGAGATTATTTTGAGGTGGAGGTGCGAAAAGGGCGTTGGCTTTCTGGACAAAAAACTCGTTCCATACATTTAAAAAAAAATAGGTTTGGACATGCAACCACCCTGGAGGAAGGGGGTCTAAGCAACCAAAAAGGCCACGTTGTTTATGGATTGTCCCATATCAACCTTCCATCTCCATATTGATCACCCAGTGCAAGTTTAAGTTAAACGTCTACGACGCCAACCACAAATTGGAGTACATTGGCCTACATCGGCGTGCGACTACGGAAGTGAAATATGCTTTTGTTTATTGGTGGGATTAGATAGAGCAACCCTAATAAATTTCGTATGGTTGTTTTTCTTAACGACCTATTTGGGGTATCATCCAAACCATTAAAGAAATGATTGGAAACACGGATGGTTCTCTCAAGCTTCCATTAATGTTGATTGGAAAATCTAAAAACCCTCGACCCTTCAAAAACCTAAGGGAACTTCCAGTCAACTATAGGTCATCCAAAAATGCATGGATGACGAGGGAATTATTCAAAAAATGTTTTTTCGATCAGTTCGTCCCACATGTAGCAACCTTTTTGATTGAATCCGGGCATCCTGTAAAAGCTGTCCTTGTGCTGGACAACTGTTCAGCACATTACAGTACAGACGAACTACAAACAAATGATCCAGCCGATGGACCAGCATGTGATACAGATGGTGAAGGCCCGTTACAAAAAAAGATCATGACAAACGAGATTCTTGGAAGCGGCAAATATTTCCATGACAATGTTAAGCACATCGGTATAAAAGACGCAATGTTCTGGATTGTACAAGCATGGGAAGCGGTTCCGAATTGTACCATCCAGAAGTCCTGGAAAATGCTGTACATCGTTACACCAGATTATGATTATGAGGACGACTTAACGTTGTCGGTTTTGCAAGAAAGGCTGAGAAATATTGCGATTAAAATCAACCGTCTGGAAAGCATTGACGAAGAAAAGGCAGAGTTCGAGATCCTAAAAGACGAAGAAATCGTTGAGAAGCTGCTCAACCCGTCAGACCTCGATGACAGTCTGCTTCACGTCTCTGCATCACTTGATCCTGAAGATGAAAATATCAACGTTTCAGATGAATCAGCTTTGAATAGGGCTGATATTCTTGTTAGGTATGCTGAAGAGCAAGGCCTGCCTCTCAACGTGCAGTTATCTTTGCGAACGATGACACAAGACATCCTGAACAAGAAAGCAGATATAATAGTTTAAGAAATCTCACGAGTATGTTTTCTGATAAGTGCATTGCTTACATTTCCATGAATTAGTTTAACTCGTTCAAAAAGTTAAAAGCAATGAGTTTTAATTTTTTTAAGATCGTTGAACATCCTGAAGTACATTCAATAAATATTTCAAAATGTCACTGTAACACTTCTTTTGATTTAAAAATAAAGCTTGATTTTGAATTACATAGGGACCAAATTCTGCAGTTTCATGAAAGAAAATAACAACTGAATAACAACAACAAGATGACTCCACCACCTGGATCCTAAATATCGCACTCAACAGCACAAGAGCCTCGGCTTTACTTCCTTTATGAAGGAAGACGTGACTAGATATTTTGCGTCTTAGAAAATGCCACCGACATCAATTGGGATTGAACCCAGACCCACTGGGGTGCCAAGTAGCAGTCATGCTTACCACTACACCACCGGCGCCGGTTACAAACTTTCAATTCATAACTGTGGAAGTGCACAATTAGAATACAAAGATGAGAGCTGCAATTATTTGTGATGCAATAAGCTTGAAAATACCACAGAAGTAGAAGAAGGAAAGTGTTATTCGACGAGCGGAGATAGACACGAGTGGTACAATTTTCAGGAAGTCCGTCAGACTTCGCCGACGACATCGGTAGTATAGCACGCAACTTTGAGACAATGGCGAAAAGGTATATTAGACTTAAGGTCAAAGCTAGCCGGATTGGAGCCGGATTAATACGTCGAAAACAAGTTACATGAAAGGAAGAAGCTCACGGGAAGACAATGTTAGCCTCCCATCCCGAATCGAGACGGTAGACGTATTTGTGTATCTGAGCTCATTGGTGGTCGCCAACAACGACACCAGCAGAGAAATGAAAGGGCGTATTACGTCTGGAAACCATGCTTACTTTGGGCTCCGAACGACGCTACAATCGCATAGAGATCGCCGTACCACGAAGTTGACCATCTAAAAAATCCTCTACGGCTACGAAACATGGACTATGCTTGCGTCTTTAAACGGGAGGTGCTGCATACCATCTACGGTGGATTGCAGATGGAAGGTGGGACGTGGAGAAGGCGAATGCATTACGAATTGCATCAGTTGCAGGGAGAACCCACCATCGTCCACACTGCAAAAATCGGCCAACTACGATGGGCTTGGGACGTCGTAAAAATATCGACGACAGTCCAGTGAAAATGGCTCTCGAGAACAAACGAGAACACAAGAAGAAGAGGATCGGTCTAGGTGGGTCGATTAAGTGAAAGGTGACCTGCGCACCCTTCGCAGATGGCGAGACTGGCCAATTGCAGCCATGGACCGAACGATTTGGATACGATTTCTGTGTACAATAGAGGTCACCCAATTTTTATCTTAACTGTTAGTGAGTAAGTTACCTAAAAGACAAACAATCACAAAAAAGGTTTGAAGTGATGAAGAGATGAACGAGCGAGAGACTAAAAATCAAAGATACAGAGAAAAAAAGAGGAAAAAATAATGGTTTTGCACTCCAAGTTCGATAATTTATTGAAATTTGATAAATTTTGTTGAAAAACAACACATTAAAATATAAAAAGGTTAATTTTTTAGATTTTTATTTATGCTTCGATATAACGTACAATTCGATATAACGTATAAGTGTAAAATTAAAATGTACGTTATATCGAAGTTTGGCTGTATCTACTTTGTTTGTGGTCCTCCCTTAGCTCAGTCGGTAAAGGCGCAGCTACAAAGCAACACCATGCTGGAGGTGGCTGGGTTCGATTCCCGGTCTGGTCTAGGAATTTTTCTTTAAGGAAAACTTCTCGACTCCCTGGGCATAGCGTATGATTGTACTTGCCACACAATCATACTAATTCAAAAATGGTAACTGGCATCGAAAGCTCTCAATTAATAACTGTGGAAGTGCATCTAGAACACTAAGTTGTGAGCAAGCAATAAGCTAATTGTGAAAACAATAAGCTTGAAATGCTAAAGAAGAAGAAGAAGGATGCTATGTATAAAGCCTGTCCACGTTAAATTTCGGACACCAACATAATAACAGTAAAACAAATTTACACATAATTCAACAAAACCGATTGTTTATTTCACAATAATAGAGTTAAATCTACATTAGAAGCAGTTGATTAAGATGCTAACCCTTCTTACTGTAAAATTCTCGAACTTTCTGCGGTGCACCCGCAATCAGGTTCCGTACGGAATCCGTACCATTTGCTTTCTTCTTAGTTTCGAAGAGTTTCCGCATAACTAGAGCCCAGTACTTCTCTATTGGGCGATGTTCTGGGCAGCTTGGTGGATTGGCTATTTTTGGCACGTATTTGACCTCTTGCACCTTGTAACCTTCCAGGACTAGTTTCGCAGGCCAAATTAGGCCAAAACAGAGCTGGAGAGACCAGCTCCTGGCTTCTGATAAACGATAGCAACCGTTTTTTTCAGACATTCTTTCTCGTCACACCCTCATTTATAGTGCCGGTAGAGACAAAACTTTTAGATATTCGACCACAACTACAAATGGCCTGTCAAATCAAATACATCTTCGAGAATTTGGTCACCTCCTTTGTCCGAGAATGATCGGTGTTCCTATGCATTGCGGTATGAAAAACAAGACACGGAAGCTGTTTAAAGTCTTCGAGTACGAATGTTTCGTCGTCCATTGTGATACAAGAAAATGTTTGCAAAAAATGTGTGTAAAGCTCCTTAGCACAACTTTTTGCAACGAAATTTTGCTTGTCATCACGGTGGGGCACCTTTTTTTTAATTTCTACGCCTTCAGTACTTGCCTCTGCTTAACTTTTTGTACGTATGATTTGGAGTTCCAAAGTTTTCGAGCCACATTTCGCACAAAAAGACATGGATTTTTCTCAATAATGACTTCCGCCTTCTTGTCCCCTTGTCGGGAACATACTTTTCGGTTCGTTCCCCTTCCAACCTCCCGATACACTGTCAAGCGCTGGTCATATGACACAAAATACGATAGTTCGGTAGTTTTTGTTGCTTGGCAAGCTCATGTACCGATGAATTTCGAATTTTGCTGCCTTCGTACAAAATGCGTTTGCGCACTTCCACTTGATTCGACGTTACCAACAACCAATATGAAACAAGCGATTTGAAATTGGTTCACTGTTGTAGAACCCCTAGTTCCAAAATGCACCTTGCAGTCCGCACCTTGCTATACACTCTTGCGCTTTTCAGTAACTTTCCGTTCTAGTGTCTTTGGCTTTGTTTTGTTTCGCTATGTTATTTAGACAGAATATTTGAGGGTGTGTTGGAGCAAGTTACGTTATTAGGGGCGAATCATTAAGCTTGGGACCGAGCTTGGGACAGGTGTGCTAGTAGTTCCTGAGCCAAGAAATATAATATAATATATACATCCAGGACCATCCACCCGCTGATTTAACTGAATGTAACTTTTCAAAAATGATATGTCAAATCAAATGGTATTATTTTTGTTACAAAATTTGAATGATCCTCAGCATTATATATATTTGAAAAAAGCCTCGAACTAAAACAGCAATTTGTAATGAAGATTAGGTAAAGCTGTGACGACGAAAAGCCCCCCAATGCTACAGCAGTGTGATGCCTTGTTCAAACTACAGCGTTGTAGCATAATACAAGGCTATCTTGATGACATTTTCTTTGTAGATACTTTTCAAAACACCCTTGTATTATATTACAAGCCTGTAGTCTGAACAAGGCATAAGCTACACTCCAAGGCTACATGGCCGCTCGTTTAACACCGAGACTTTTGACGTCCGTTGTGATCAATGACGTCTATATAAGGCCTGACCCAGTTGCCACAACAATATTAGTGAAATGAGCCAAATTCACTGATGACATTACTACCCCCGCGCTCCTTACGCACGCTATATAAGCACACGGAAAGCGGTAAGTCATATTATTTGTTTTATTTGATCGCTCCATGAATGTTTATTGTGAGCGCTATAAAACTTAATTTTGCAACCGATTCCAGTCTATTGATGACGAAAAACTTGCTCTACTCGATTGTTACTCGATTTGGTATTCGATTGTCCCAGCATTTGAAGTTTATGTGGCAAAAATTAATAAACTCAGTTAAACTCCCTATAAATGACCCATGTAATCGTGAGGAAATGATACTGCTCATGAAATAGCATATGTATCACGATTATTTCCCCAGTTCAGCATTTATAATGAACGTTTAAACCGATTTTTCAAACTGAACCTACGCACGCCCGTAGAAAGTTGAATAGTGTTACGTCATCACTCGTCAGCTCAGCAATGTTTACATTACTTTTGCTTCCAAAACAAGCAAGCAGTGCGTTGGGCCAGACCTTATACAGACTTCATTGCGTTGCAATAACGGATCAAAGTTAACAACGGAGAATAAGAAACGAACGAAATAAAAAATAAAGTAAAAGGCATGTTTCGGTGCAAGTGGATTTATGATTTTTTGAATATATATTGAATACACGAAAATTTATTTAATTTTCGTTAAGTGAACGATTGGAAGTGCATCGACTAACTGTAGCTGCTTTTTACATGGTCAAGAAATTGAATTTTTCTAGTGTAAAATTCCATGTACATTATTCAAAATTTAAATTTGAATAAATAGCAGTTGTGTCTTTTATGATATCTTTTTATATGAGAAAAGTGAGACCTTGTACAGAACCAGCACAGTATATGCATTTAAATTTTTGATCTATTCCATATTTGCTCAGCCTATAAAAGCAAATGAGTCCTATATGAATAACATGCAGCTCTAGATGCGTTTGAAAGTATTATTCTTTGATATTTCGATGCAACATAGAGATTGATATGCTTTTATGGTAAGTTATGTCAATTGTAAATTTTTTGGTGAGATCCTTCCTCATTTTTATTACTCACAACTATTTTATAAGGAACATTAGAAATTTGCAAAATATCAGCACATTTACTAACGGGTGTCCACTAAAAAATGAGAATGATTTCAATACTTTTCCATCAGAACAAAAACGGCCGCATAGAAATGTCACTTTAGATGAATGAATCGTTGCACTCTCCAGAAAATTTTCATACACTCTTATTTCACTCTAACATGTTCAGTCGTGTTCAGCATGCCGTCGAAACAGGAAGAACGGCGCGCGCGCGTTGTACAATTCTTTCAAGCGAACGAAGATCGTGGAAAAAAATACACGGTGGACCATTTTTGTCGTGAAAAAGTTCCGGTATCCACCGTATACCGTATCCTGGCATGCATGAGAGTAACCCGGAAGAAAGGTTGCGGCCGTCCAGCGAAAATAATGAATGAGAAAACGCTCCGCTCGCTGCGCAGCATGTTCAACAACAAGGATTCGGTAAGTCAACGGGAAGCAGCCCGAAAGTTCCATTGTTCGAAGTCACTCATCTGCAAGACGCTAAAGAAAGAAGGAATAGTGTGTAGAAAGAAAACCAGATCCCCAGAGTACACAGATGAGCAGATTCAAACCGTGAAATCCCAATGCCGCTGGATGACTCGGAATTACGGCGGAAAATCTTTCGTTCTGGACGACGAAAGCTACTTTCCTCTTTCGAAGTCTCAGATACCGGGAAACGACCGATTCTACACTAAGGACAAATCTACTACTCCTCCAAAAGTAATGTATAAGTTCAAGCACAAATTTGAATCGAAGGTTATGTTATACATCGTAATATCCGATAAGGGTATTTCGAAGCCGTGGTTCAAACCAAGCGGTTTGGCCATCAACCAGGAGGTGTACCAAAGAGAGTGTTTGCAGAAAATACTCATCCCATTTCTTAAACAACATCACTCGGATGGCAAATACGTGTTTTGGCCGGACAAGGCATCATCGCACTACGCAAAAAAAACGCTAACGTTTTTGGAGAGCCAAAATATACCATATGTCCCAAAAGACCGGAATCCGACAAATTTGCCACAGTGCCGTCCTATCGAGGATTTCTTCGGTCTTTTGAGCTCCATGGTATACAAGGATAATTGGAAGGCCAAGAACACCAAGCAACTTACCAACAGGATCAAAAGCTGCATCCGAAAAATCGATGTGGCTGCCGTCCAACGGTCATGTTCCAGCATAACGACTAAGCTAGCGCACGGCGGACCACGGACCATATGACAATATTCACTAAACTTAGTTTGAAGATTTAAGTTGACCCTTTTAATAAAATAAATCAGTTTGAACAAAACTTCACTGGTATTTTTTTCCTGACCCATTCTTTTCGTTCTCATTATTTAGTGGACACCCGTTAGTACAAATAAAAACAAAAATAAATGTGTTAATTGAATCTAAGGTTCAGGATAGCCGTGAAATTTTCTTTTTTGTCTCAACATTTTTTTTAAATCATCATTTATGCTAAAAACAACCTGCTGAGAATAACCCTGCAGCCATAGGTAATCCTTGCACTGATGGTGGGTTCTTATCACATCACATCACATCACATAACAATACACTAAAATTTATTTAAAAAGCTTATAATTAATAGTAGTTTGTTGAGTATAAACTAAATAAATTTACTAAGTACAATCAATAGTTAATAGAGGTAATCTTATGTAGTAATTGATTATCCTAAAGATGAAATTTGCTATTCTAGTTTTGAAATTGTTTATTCAATATTTGAATTTTGAAAGCAAAGAGAAGAATCTCGATGATGAAAAATATTACTGAAACTTTGTAAGTAATCTAAGTCGTTTTATATGCAAATGTTGCTAAAAATAAAATAAACTTGTAGCTATACCTGATCTTAGAAGTGTGGCGTTTTGGTAAGTCTGCTACCAAAATAGTCCGAACAAAAGCCTTTTTCGATACCAGACCATGAAATGTCTTATTATTACCATAAAAATTCTATAATATCAACTACAAAAATCTTGAAAAACCATGAAAGTTTGCAGGATATTATCAGCTATTTTAAAGAAATGAGTTTAGCCTTATTCAAAACCTGGTAATGAAATGTTTGTTGAATTCTATTGACAATATATTTTCATCAATCAAACTGTAGAAAACTGGAACATAAACTACAGGAAAACAAATTGAAATTTTCTAGATATAGGTCATTTTAAATCAACAAAAGTTAAGCCCTTTTCAAAACTTAATCGTGAAATGTTTAGAAACGTGCATCAACAATATATCTGGATCAACAATAGAAAAAGGCCTATCAACATTTGTAAACAAACACTTCTGAGCCTATTTCCTCGCAAAGCGTAGGCCACCCACGCAAACCAATACCATCACCATGTAGGGGAAAGTTTCCCCTACACGAAGATTCTGTAGGTTTGCGTGTGTAGCTAACGGCTTCCTAGAAAACGGGCTCAGAAGTGTTTGTTTACAAATGGTGATGGGCCCTTTTCTATTGTTGATCCAGATATTTTGGTCAAACCAGCTACAGATAGCTCATACACTCCCGGTTCATTTTGCTCAATTCTTGAGTAGAATTGTATACTATCTCTTCTTCTCTCATGGACAAGTTACTCAATATTTGCAAAAAGTGGATCTTCTAAATTGTTTGAGCGGATCCACTTTTGACAAAAAATGAGTAAAATTTCCGTGAGAGAAAAAAAATAGCATACAATTGTACTAAAAATTGAGTAAAAAATGATGGATATATTTTTGTCCGCCTGCTTGTATGAAAATCCCCCATACTGGGTTAGTGCTTGTTCTGCAATGTTATAAGAATTTTTAACAATTTTAAATAGGGTATGTGTACCTTGATTCAGCCTATTATGCAACCATCGATTACATTTTTGATTACAACTCTAAAAGTTTTCAAGCTGAAGGCGAGATTCAACTAGTTCTACACTTGCTAAGATAAGTTTGATAAGACATTTGGTAGTATGTATCACGAAATGTTACACAACTCTTTTTATAAAGTCAGAAACTTTCAAGGGATATGGATTTAATATCGGTTTACAGGCACCAAATTGGGTCTATTCATGGATGCAACTTTGTCCCATTCGATGGATTCATTACTAAATGCAGTGTTTGTACGGGTTTTTCTTCTTATTCTATGAATTAAGGCATTGCCAGCTGTATTCGCTTTACTTAACACAAAATTTCACAAAAGAAACTAAAGTAAAACTGCTTTGAAACACATAAGTGATGTACATATTTGATTTACTAGCACTTCAATAATGAAAACATTTTAAATCACTGTACGACTTAGTTCCTTCGATTTGTGTTTAGATGAGCCACTTGAATATAGGCAACCGCAAACACATGCATTTTCACTTGAAATTTTACTAACAACAACCTTTTTACTACGTTATTGATACAACAGGCAACGTTATTGATAGTTGGGAACATCCAAAAAAATATGTCCCCAACATTGGGTCTATGATTTTCTTGTAAAATCATTGTTGTTTTAGCTATAAGAACAGTTAGTTTGTAACGTGTAACTATTTTCTGCACATCCAGACTGCATTACTTGCTTTATCGATTCAATTATGCCAAATTTAGATCACTTGAAATGGTGTGGATCATCTGTTCAGCATAACCAGTGAAATCAAGATGCCCCAATAGTTCAAGAAACCGAAACTTACGCGGAAGTGAACAACTATAAGTTTATTAATATTGTCTCTATTGCTTCGGATTACACCGGTCATCTCAATAGCAACACGATTTTGTTGATTATTGCTAAATTAATGACACATTTGGTACATAGGCCGAATGAAGGAGCTAGGCTAACATTACATCCCCTTACCCTACCATTCGGTGCCGCATAACGCCTAAAAGAAAAACCACTTTGCTCAAATATAAGAAGCATGAAGAAGATGGTGGCGCGCATTCACTTCCGCAGAACAATACACCGATTCAGACATACTTAAAAGTGAATTTGCATATCGACGTATTTTGAACGGGAAACGTTTTCGATCTGCCAGGCTACTCAATCCCACCGATGATCGCAGCAATTCGTTCGACTTTGGAAAGGCTTTCCACTTAATGGAAAGGATCTGGATGGCACGAAGCATGAAAAAACGTGTGTGCATTCAACTTTCATAACCATTTGTCAGTTTGTCAGGTTGATAGGATAATTTACGTTCGGTGGCATTGTATCGCCAGGACCTTTATCTTAAATCGCGCCAATAATTACTGTCGTTCTACGGATGTTTTCGATGAAAAACGTGGCCGCTGCTGCTAACGCGAAATTCAATTTTCTTCTTCGTTCGCGGTCAGATCACTGCCGCTCATCGGCACACAATTCCTTATTGAGAGACACCGGACGGAAAGGCGCGATGCTCCTATTCATAGTGCGACAAACGAGTCCGACGAAAGAGAACTGAGAGAAAATTATTTAGCAAATAGTTCCACACTGACAGGCAGGCTTTCTACAAATCGGCCAGTATTTTCTTCTCTCAAGTTGACTACCCAGTGTCGCCAAGTGTCATCATCTAGAGTGACTCACTAAGGTAGGACCCGTTGCTGAAGCACAGAATGAAATGAATAGCTGCAGTTTTTCAATTCGAACCACCCTACCATCGAAGTAGCAGCTGCCGTGATTACAGCGTATCCAACATACACGTCGGCTTGAGGTTAGATACCCATGCTTGGGCACCATTCGCCACGACATGGACTAGCAGCGGAAAGACCGGGAGTTGGTTGGGATTTATTTCCCAGTGACTTTTTGTGGTGACACTTATCGCATACCGGCAGTATTAAAATGGGACATAAATTGTTTGATATTTTCTACTGTTAGGAAATTACCAACTGCGGAAATAATAACCTTTAGCGACATTCTTCAGCTATCAACATCACAATCATAGTGGACATTGTTTCCATTGAGAATTCGACCTCGAAAATGAGTTGGAACTACGTCGCTTGCTAATGCACAGTTTGGAATTCAAGAAGTTTAAGATTTGTTTTTATTTCTCGTGGGGATGAATTTCATTACTGGTTTAAACACATCTTTGCAACAGAATTACCTGTAACTAGAAATGAGACGCTTATATTGATAGATACGCGTATTTCGTCTACAATGTGCAGACTTCTTCAGTGTCGTGTACTTATAACCATAGGCGTAGCCAGAATTTCAAATAGGGGAGGGGAAGCTTTTTTTAGATAGAGAGAGAGAGAGAGAGAGAGAGAGAGAGAGAGAGAGAATTACATTGTCTTAACAAGGCCTGGTTGACCAGTAGAGCAGGGACATGTTCAAGTTCCACCCACTGGAGCGGGAATCATGCCCTAACTTCGAATCGAATCGCATTAAATAGGAAATATTCACTTTCCAGTCATGTTGGATTTTTGTATACGATAAACACCGGGTTTGTTAACAGTTTGTACTCAAAATGTACTCTTCCTCCAAAACCCTCTCACCCACACTGAAAATTAAATTTCGCTTTTATTACGAAATCGAAGGTAGGACTAACAAATCTGTTTGATGATTTCTGAAACGAAATTGAATTGTGCTTTTCAAAAAGCTACATTCATATTCAATGCCACACGTGTAACTGTCAAAAGAGCGAAGCATTTGTTGACACAGAAGGAGAATTCGTTCTGTGTACGAAAACAACATAAAGTGCTAGGAATGTGTTTTTATCAATAAAAAAGAAACGTCTTTCTTTGTGAATGCAGGATTACCTGACAGATTTTTCATATCGACTCAGTATGAAATTGAAAAAAAGCGCAAACAGCGAGGAGTTGTTCATCATATTTATTAATGTTTCTGACATGAGGTTCGAACTTTTATGGCAAGATGTCACTAAGTCATGGTGACTCGTTACAAGTTTCTTGGTTAATAAGTATGAACTTATAACTCTCGATAGCGCTTTAATTTTTATTTTGAGATAAATCAATTACTCCAGCCCACCCTAGCAGTAATACCAACATGTATAGACTGTTCCAGAAAGTATAAGCACACTTTCAAAATAACAAAAATGTCATGTTTTTTTAGTTTTAATAATTTTATTTGGCATATCTTATTTGTATTTGTGTTTTATATGATATTTTACTCTCGTTCAATCAAAATATTTAATCATAGCCAAGACTCCAAATTTTGTCTCGAACATGACTCAAAAGCTTCTGCACAGTGGTACTGCCCACCATTTTGACCACTTTTGGCCAATTTTTTAAATTTTTTGGTTTTCGTCCGCTGGTTTTATGAATTTTCGAAGCTTTGCTTTGGTTAAAGCCCAAAAAGTCTCGATTGGCCGTACCTCTGGGCAGTTCGGCGGATTCATATCTTTCGGCACGAAACATACATTTTGACTTTTGTACCATTCTAAAGTATCCTTTGCGTAATGACATGACGTCAAATCAGGCCAAAACACTACTTGACCTTTGTGCTGCCTGATCATCGGCAATAATCGCTTCTGGAGTCATTCCTTAACGTATTTCTAAGTGTTCATCGTCTCCGTTGTGATGTACGGACTAGATGTTTTACCACACTCGCATATTGCCTGCCAAACCATTACCTTCTTACCGATTTTTTCGGTAAAAATTGCCTTCTCCGTTTCGGGGATGTCTTTGTCTTTGCTTAAAGTATAGAACTGTGGTCCGGGAAGCGTTTTGTAATCTAGTTTCACATACGTTTCATCGTCCATTATTATACACCCAGAATTTCTACACAATAACGAATCGTAGAGTTTGCGGGTATGTGGTTTCACGGACGCAGCCTGTTTTGGGTTCCTTTTGGGTTTTTTCTGCTTCCGGTATTTTTTTATTTTTTTTCTGCTTCCGGCATGATCCTTTATCGTTGTTCCGGAGTAAGACCGCGCATTTTGATAGGTAACACAAAAATGAGCACTTTTTTTACACTGATAGGCAAAATAAAGTGCCCACCTCTTCGTTTTTTTTTTAATTTCTCTCATTTACTTGGTTCAAATTAAAGTAAACACAATGTAGTTTTTTTTTCTTATTTTATTTTTTATATTCTTTTTAAGTTTCACTTATGGAATACTGAAAAAAAGGAGTTTTACTCAAAGAAAAAACAGTGACAAAATAAAGTGCCCACTTCGAAAATCGATATGTTTTCGATAAGTTTCCATTGGAAGACCCCTCGATTGTTTATATTTTGATATTTTGACATGTTTTGAAGCAAACGGCTCAACCTGGTGCATTTGTATACGTGATCGCATTTGATTCAATTGAAAAAAATGGAGAACGCAGTGCTTTCGAAAGCAATTCCTTTGTGTATCCGAAAATTGGTCGTTCGTGATGTGCAAAACGGTGAATCGCACCGGGCTGTCGCTAAGAAGTACAGTATCAGTAAGGCAGCGGTTGGCAAAATTCTTCTGAAGCTTAAAACGTTTGGATCAGTGGTGGATCGCCCTGGCAGAGGCAGGAAGCGGAAAACGGATGCGAGAACGGACACCAAGATCATGCGCGAAGTCAAGAAGAACCCGAAGGTAACTGTCCGCGAGATCCAGGAAACCCTTCAGTTATCAGTTTCCGGTCGAACTGTTCGTCGCCGTCTCGTAGCACAGGGGTTGAATAGCAAACTTGCCCGGAAGCGCCCATTTATCAGCAAGGCAAACAAAGCCAAACGGCTTAAGTTTGCTAAGGAGCATGCTGATAAGCCCCTAGAGTTCTGGAAAGTGGTTCTCTGGACGGACGAATCAAAATTCAAGCTGTTTAACCGAAAGCGGCGGGTTTGTGTTTGGTGCAGATCGGGAGAGGAGCTTCAGGAGCGCCACATTTAAGGCACGATGAAGCATGGAGGAGGAAATGTGATGGTCTGGGGGTGTTTTTCGTGGGGTGGAGTGGGAAGCATTGTGAAAATCGACGGGATAATGACGGCAGATTCTTACATCAACATCCTGCAAGAAAATCTGGAGGTTTCGCTGATCCAGACGGGCCTTGAAGAGAAGTTCGTATTCCAGCAGGACAACGACCCGAAGCATACTGCCAAGAAGACCAAGTCTTTCTTCCGGTCTTGTCAGATCAAACCGCTGGTATGGCCTCTACAAAGCCAGGACCTCAATTCCATCGAGAATTTGTGGGCGATTCTCGATGCCAGGGTTGACAAAACTGGTGTTACCAATAAAAATAACTATTTTGAAGCCCTGGAGCGCGCCTGGGAAGAGCTAGATCCACAGCACCTAAAGAACCTGGTCGAGAGCATGTCGAAGCGCCTGCAGGAGGTCCTGAAGGCCAAAGAAGGACACACCAATTATTGAAATGCTGTTATTTTACTTTAATTTATGTTTTCTGTAGAATAAATGAAGTGGGCACTTTATTTTGTCACTGTTTTTTTTTCAACACAAATTGATTTTTTTTTTTCCTTAAGTAAAACTCCTTTTTTTGCAGTATTCCATAAGTCAAACTTAAAAAGAAAATAAAAAATAAGATAATAAAAAAAATACAGTGTGTTTACTTTAATTTGAACCAAGTAAATGAGAGAAATTGAAAAAAACGATTAGGTGGGCACTTTATTTTGCCTATCAGTGTATGCTATGTCATTCAGAAATGTGTAAACAAAAGGACGCAGCCAAAACATGTTGAAATATTTCATTACATTCAAAGTGACCGTTAAAACAAGGTGTGCTTAAACTTTCTGGAACAGTCGTTATGAGTACGATTGAAGAGAAGCCGCAATTGGTTGATCTTCACAAAATTCATTTCGTGCATTGTTAAAAAATGTTTAATGATAGCAATTGATAACCATTAAAAATGTTTTATACAATGACGATACATTTGTTCTATGTACAAAATCCATGTTTAGGAAACTAGTGAAAGCTTATTTATGAAAATACATTTTCAGTACCTATATTGACAAAGCAACACCATTTTATTATTTTATCTGATATTATCTAAACAGGAAAATCAAGTATAACATTTGGAACCGAAGTAAGTCGCAAATGTAAGCAAGTTATTTTTGTTGCTTCTGGCAAATTATTTGCTGATTACGCGTTTAGATAATTTTATTCTTCAATGACAAATTAGTATGCGTTCTATCTGCTATTCCTCATTATTTTGAAAATAGTTCAGATACATTGGTGCATCTGCGTTTTGAAATTTGAATCGATTTACCTGGTATGATCCAAGTGAAACACGATCTATCGATACATCGTATCTAACACGGCGTATGTAGCAACCACGGTATCGTATCGTCGTATCAAGCGGAGTATATCTTAGTAGTATGAAACCAAATCGGTGTATCATTGAATTACATTAAAATTCATTTTTGCATAACTTTCTCTTCGTGTTTATTGCAGCTGCATTAATTTAGTTTTGTTCGTTTGTTTCTATCAATTACATGCTAGAAATTACTATACTTACGTTTAAAAATTACGAATGTCCATTTGTGGTACTACTAGATAATAATGAATAAAAGAACTGTTTCAAACTTCCAATAATTAAAAAACAATGCAGACAATGTGCTCTAAATTCACCAGTGAAGAAACTTTTCCGAAATCAAAAAAGAGTGCTTATGTATGTATTCTATTTCGCAATTTTAAATTTATTCGCATAAATTGTTCTTAACAAGCTCCTACTTTCTTGATACAGTTGTAAAAATCAAAAGTTTACGAAAAAAGCGTTTGCTTCGAGCATCGGCTGTGAACGGTTGTGTCGATGCTTTATTGCGCACTATTTTTCTATCGGGCATGGCACGTTTCGTATTATTTCGGATATTTACAATTCGCCGATGCGAGTGATCGAGTGTGCACAGAAAAAAAACAACCAAAATGCTTCCTGGTGAGAGGGGGTGGATTGTCGGGAGGGTGGACCGGTAGTGGGGATCACAATTAATTGTGATCCATAATATTGGTTTGCCATGCTCGCCGTACCACCCTATCCTGGAGCAAGTAAATCACTATTCCATTTTGTGAGTGGCTCCAATAGTATCCTTACTATTTATATAAAAAGGTTCAAATGAGAAATCGGTACTATATTAAAATATTTTACTAAAGATTGGACTCTGAAAAAATGCGACCCTTTGTTTTGGGTGTAACTTTTTATCACGTGGGTAAAAATTAATGAAATTTTGGGTAATACTAGTTCAGAGTGTTATGTTTATGTGTTTAAAAATTGCGATCTGTCAAGTAGTTTTCAAGATGCATTCGAAACAAGAAGAGCTACGCCAGCAAATCATGGGCGCGGTGATCGATAATCCTGGCCAGTCGCACAGATAGATCGGCAAAGGGCTTGGAATCCACCATTCCACCGTGTCCCGCGTTGTGAAAATGTTCCAGGAGACAAAAGACCTTCGAGCGGCGCACTGGAAGCGGCCGAAAATCAAAAACGGAATACCCAGAGAACGCGCGGAAGATAAGGCAGTACTTTAAGAATAACCCGAACCTTTCCAAAAAGGTAAATTCGTCGAAGTGGTTCGTCCAGCAGACCATGAATCGGGCTGGGCTACGTGTTTTTAAGGTCAGGAAGGCGCCAAAAGGGACTGACAAGCAATACACGGTGGCCAAATTACGTGCGCGGAAGCTGTACCGTGAGTGGCTGGTCAAGCCAGGCATATATCAAGGTGGACACCAAACAAATCCCCGGCCTCGAGTTTTTTGTCAGTACGTCCCGCATGGAGGTTCTGGAAAAGTTTCGGAAGAGAAAGATGGACAAATTCGCGAAGAAGTACCTGTTGTGGCAGGCGATCTGCGAGTGCGGACGGTACAGCAAGCCGTTCGTTACAACCGACACCTTAAACGGGCAGATTTATCGAGAGGAATGCTTGCAGAAGCGCTTGCTGCCCTTCCTCCGCTCTCACCGTGGTCCCACGCTGTTCTGGCCGGATCTCGCTTCGTGCCATTACGCCTGTAATGGATTGGTACGAAGCGAAGGGAGTTAATGAGGTCCCGAAGGAGGCAAACCCGCCAAATACACCAGAACTTTGTTCGATCGAAAAGTTTTGGGAAGAAGAAGTAGTTGAAGAAAAGCGGAAAAACTTGGAGAAATTTTGTAAGGAAGATGAACAAAGCCTCGTCCAAGATCTCATGAGCAGTGTTAAGAGAAATGTACGAGCATTCAGCTTGGGAGAGGAAATTCAATAAATAAAGTATGCCAAAACATAGTTAACATATAGTTATTAAATTCCTGTAAATTTGATAAGTATCCAATTTAAAATACATTTTTGGTGATCATTTTTGTGTGTCTTATTTTTTCCGGGTCCTGTCTTTAAACGCCGCGTGAATTCAGCTTATCGTTTACTAAAAAGAACCCAATCTTGTTATCCAACGTTCTAGTAATTTCTCGTGAACGTGCAGTGGCGGTCTTGGCTTCCATTAAAGCGAGTACCTCGTCAACACATTCGTACCTTTTCTTTATTTGACCTGCATTCGGGCGAGGCAGGCGCCAATTATTGCCTTAGTTGTTTGAGATCACCACTTTTTATATATTGAGGATTTATGCTAGTCTCACGCATCATCTGTTGGTTCTCTGTGTAATAACAGCTGATCTGCCAGCAACGAAGTAGCAACCACGGGTGGACAATCACAGATGGACAATCACGGTTGGAGTAAATGACTGGTTCAAAAATCGATACGAGTCGTCTCGTCTCGCCCGGATAATATCGTAGCACATACTCTATTAAAATCTCTTGGACACGGAAACAATACTTTAAAACACTGGATGAAACTAAAGGATATAATTAATATATATTCTTAATAACACGAAACTGTGAAACAGGAAAACATTGATCAGCGATGTTACATTGACCGGCTTGGCCCATATCATGAATAGTTTAAATAAACATTTTTCGTTTATACACTTTCTAACCATGAATTATGTTTCTTTATCAAGTATTATTTGGCTTCCGAAAGTTATAACATTGATTTAAATATTCAGTTTGTTGATTGCCCAGAACTGAAAATTGATTTGAACTTAGCTTTTTCAAGTTTCAGCTAGCGGGGAATAAAGCAGTCCATACTCGTCAAATAGTTACCATTACAGGTTAGAGATATTTTTTGGATACGTTAGGTTGTGTTCTAGATAAAAGGGAAAAGAGTGTCATAAAATTTTTAGTCGTTACTGTTTAAAAAATCAAGACAACTTCGCGCTATTTCATTGAGGCAAAGGGGCATTCTCAAAAAACAAAACTTATATAATAAAAATATAAACAAACATTAAAATTTTAAAACTTAAATCAAAAGTTAGGGGGTCGGCAACGGCCCCACCCTGCCCCTCCTTGGCTACGCCTATGCTAATAACCCGACAGTCGAGTTATTAGTACAAGACACTGAAGAAGTCTTCACATTGTAGATAACATACGCGTATCTGTCAAGATAAGCAATAAAGGTAGTTGGAATTAAATGGAAAATACTAATCTTTCTTCTCATTTCTAGTTATATATCTTGAAAATTTCAAAAGCATAACAATAAACATTTAGCCAAACAATAATTCCGAAACTAACATTCCATCTACGAGACTCCAATCCAGCGATACACTCAAACTAACCAACATAGTCCGTGTGAAATGCTCTGTAGACGAAAAGCATGGGAAAAATGACCACAACACGAACATTAGATAGACCAACAGTTAAACACACCAATCAACAAATACCCGTGAAGGCATTGTGAACTAACAAATTGTTTTCTTTCTGATTTCAGACGGAGGCAGCATGGAGATACAAATCGTAGAAAATAGGTAATTATCCATATGGTAGCCCCAGTAGTGCCTCAACCAGCCGCATAACAACCCACATTTGTGTTACGTAGTCCCATACCCGAGCAAAGTCAGTTAGCAAAATGTAAGCAAAGTGATGCTCACAGTCACAAAGAATATTTCAATTTATTGTTTTAAGTCTGGTATCAAACGCAGCACAATCCAAATTATTTAAAGTGAAAAAATTGTAAATTTATGTTTTGCAGTTAATTTATGGTAAAAAATGATGCGTATCATTATAATCACAAATTTACGCCAAATCTGTATCCGGTTTCAATAGTGAGAATGAAAAATCAGTTAACAAAATGAGTTCATTGGAAGCAGAGTTAGTTTTGCGGTTGATTCAACAGTTCAAAAAATTCTGCTCTTAATTTTGCTTCGCTAGAACAGTTAGTACCCGGGCATACAAACGAGGAAAGTAAAAGCATAACAGCAAATTTTGTTTTCCGTGTGATCTTCACCTTGATTCGGGGTAGCCCGCCACGGTGAGCGTCATAAACTGCCCGAAATTGTTCATAATTTGGATCGTGCAGTTGATTTGCATCTCTCTTCGGTTAAAAACAATCCGAATTGACCGTTCGCGCGCGCGCGCCTCTTACCCTCGTTAGACCTGTGTTGTTATGGAGGACGCTCAACTACTAAACGATTCGTTCGTCGGTTCTTTCCTTCACTCTTTACCCGCGGGGCAGTATGACGAGCTTCCTGGCTGGGTGGTGTGGTCAGTGAACAAAAAGTCGACAGCAAATCCGATAATTATCAATACTTGCAAGGTATGGTTATTAAACCCTGGGTTGCATTTCAATCATGTTATAATCATGTTCAACCACACCACACGGTGACAAACGTACCTTGCTATGAAACGTTAAAATTTCTAGAGTATGCCCCATAACTTGCCAAAATCGGCAGCCCTCAGTTTGCACCGTTGACACTGAAGAAATGATCCATGAAAAATTGAAAATCGTTTTATAAAACAACAAGGTACAGCGCCATTGGGTTGTTCGAAATTATGAAGTAGGACTACGACTGTTTCGACAATTTCTAATTAATATACTTTTAAAATAAAACCATATTTATCTTACCATCAATTGACTTCTTTCGGTGTTACTGATTAATACAGGGTGTTCCGATCAAAATTTGGTCTCCCAGTAATGTGTGTGAGTCGATCAAAGTTTTTTATTAATATGTCAAATTCTTTTTCTTTTTCAAGTTCAGTTAATACAGAATACAGGAGAAATATTCAACTAAGCTTCCTTTTTACCAAATGCAAATTGCCGGGTCTTTCGTTTAACACCTGCCATAAGATTTTGTACAGTCTCCTTGTCCACTTTATTCGCCTCAGAACGCCATTTTGTCTTGAACTGTTTCTCGCTCCCAACAGCTTTTTCAATCTACTTAAGGTTCCGCTTGACGATGGCCCAATATTGTTCGATTGGACGGAGCTCTGACGTGTTGGGAGGGTTCTTGTCCTTGGGCACCACTTGAACGTTGTTGGCAGCATACCACTCCATGGCCTGTTTCCGTAATGGCAAGATGCCAAATCTGGTCAAAATAGAACGAAACAATTGTGTCGCTTCAGGAAAGGCAGTAGACGTTTTTATAGGCACTCGCTCAGATAAATTACTTGCTCTTCAAGCCACATGTATAGATGGCCTGCCACACCAGATATTTCTTCGCGAACTTTGACAGTTTAATGCGCTTGAAAATATCTGAAACCTTTCCCTGTTCGGTTGCCGTATAAAATTCTTGTCCAGGAAGCTGTTTAAAGTTTGCCTTGACGTAAGTTTCATCGTCCTGAACCACGCAATCAAACTTCGTCAGCATCGTCGTAGAGAACTTTCGTGATCGTGTTTGGCCGACGTGTTTTGTTTATCATCGCGATTTGGAGTCACAACTTTCTTGTAAGTCGACAGTCCAGCTCGTTTTTTAGCTTTATCCACTGTTGAAGGCACCACTCCCAGCTTCTTTGCGACATTTCGGACGAAGAGGTTGGGGTTCTGCTCGAAACAGCGGGCAACTCTTTTTGTCGTCGCTGTGGCCTCCGTCTTTCGATTTCCCCCCGATCCAGATTTCCTGGCTGTCGACAAACTTTCACCGAACTCTTTTAATACGTTGGTAACAATTGATTTAGCCACATTCAATCATTTCACCAACTTGGCGTGAGAGTAGTTTGGATTTTCACAGTGCACTTGCAAAATTTTGATGCGTTGCTTCTCTTCCTTCGATGACATTTTGATAACTGAAGTGCTAATCTCAAAATGAAAATAGAGACATGATGCTACACGCACACATCTTCAAAATGAGGGGTCTGCAAAATGTTTTAATGCACGATGAAAGAAAATGCGTCAAGTATAAGTCGACCAAATTTTGATCGAAACACCCTTTAGTCAATTTTAAGTTCATTTTAAATGAGATTCTTTTTTAGCTCCCGTGACAAAATTGGTGTTTTAAGATTAGAAGCATTTTGATTGTTATTTTTTGTATACTCCCATGCGCGGAAGTAACGATCTTTGATGAAGTTTGCAGAATCAGATAATTTTTTATCTCCATGCGCAGCGCTAGAAGTGGACAGTAATTTATTGCTAGAACGAATAGACATGAAGAGAAAGTGTTTTGATAGTTCCGTATAGGGCAACGGCAGGCTTTGAAATTGAAAGATACAAGTTTGAAAACGAGCGGAGGGCATTTGAACGGTAGTATCCGATCCAAGTTTTCAAACTTGGAACCCATTGCAGCGCCGTGGCCAGTGCTTCACCAGTGTATTTTAATAGCTCGCTTGGGAGTCAACTCCATCAGCTTTGTTGTTTTTCAGCCTCTTCAAAGGGTGCAGTCTATCTGAGCGTCTGTTCCCCATGTCAGGGACGGCTCAAAACGGCAGGAGGTAAGGAGCGGCTTATCATCGTCCTCGTGCCAGCGGGGGACACTAAACAGTTCTGTGCACCGGCGGCGAGACAGGGATTTGGAGAAGACCCTAGCCGCCCTTAAAAAATCATTTTTACAAATAATACAGAACTTAATATGGACCGGAACAAGCGGCAAAGACCTAAGCAACGAAATAAGGACTACGATTGGTAACTCGGACCATGGAACTGCAAATCGTTCTGCTTTCCTGACTGTGATATGATAATCTACGACGAACTTCAAATGTTTGGAGAAACAACTGAGATATGAACACTCAAAACCTGACCGCATTGCGAGACGGTCGCAATAGATGTTTTTTTAAATGGTACCCCAGTATAGAGAACAAAGACGTAGTCCTACGTCAAAAAAGTCATACTTGACCCATACACTCAGACAAATAATCTTAAGAATTTCATAAGGTTCAACTTATGAACGATGCTTTGGAATTTCATAAGGCTGACTTATGAATATATTTTGCTTCACACGTCGTTGTTCTTCTACGCCTTTAAACTTTCCTGATTACAAGTGTTGATACCGGACCCATTACCTCAACGTTCGTATCCAGGTTGCTCCATATTTGTATTTTTTTTCAACGTCATTACATTTCATAAGATATATTTATGAAATTTGTACTGAATTTTTATAGCAAATAATCATAATGCAAACTTATGAATATCGAAAGTTTATTTCGCTGAGTGTAAGAAAGAATAGAAATGATCCTTAAAATTTTATCAATTGGATTCAAACTTTTAACAAAATTCAGCAATAAAATGTCAAAAATTAACCGTTATATATCAAGTGAATTATATATAAAATTATTCAGATTTACCTTTAACATATTGCAAATGATCCTTAAAAGGATCAATAACTTTTCTTGAACTTTCATAATTGATCCGCAGAATGTAGCATTTGTGCACTTACATATGTGCATATCATCCATAAATTATTATTACATCTATAATAGTTTGTATAAATGGTTCATAAGAAACCAACTTTGTGCACTTAACATGACCTGATCTACCCCCAACTCCGAAACATGTTTGTCAAGAAATTTGGTAAAGAGGTCTCCTCCATATAAAGAGCTACAGGTCAGATTTATGACTGGATCAAACTGTTGTTTCACAAAAATTGATCTAAATTATGCCGGGTAGACGCTTGCTGTCCAACTCGCTATCACTCGTTGGACCTAACAACAAAGAACATCCTCCGTTTGCCTTATACCGGAATCTAATCTAAGCTATGTTAACACTTCGGATGTCGGAAACATCGACCGCTTTCTTCAATCCTCAATACGTTTCCGCAAAAACTCCGCAGCTCTTTTTAAGCAGCAATGTACTATCCGGATACTTGAAAGAAAGGACATGTCACTAAATCTGAGTAGTAAAGCAGTTAGAGATCAATTTTACAATCTTATGGATCAAAATAAAAAAAAATGGGATTGGGCCACCGTATTCTGTTTATCGATTCAGTTGGTTGCCTTCGTTACATTGAAGACACGAAGTCTGGCCCGCTTCATTGTCTCCTGGACGAACCAGATGGAAGAATTGACCTTCTTGGTCAATGGTCAATGGTTCGCATTGCGCTTGAAGTAATCCCTCACTTTCCTTGCGTTCACGAGGTCGGTCTTCTTCGTTTTTCTTCCGCCGGCTGTTCGTCGCTGGATCGCCTGGGTCTCTTTGAACGATTTTACCACACATTGTCGATTCCCAACTGTTTCGGGTTCCACCCTGGATGTTCCACGACCGCGCCTTTTTTTTCGAAGCACTTCTTGCTTGAAATCCATCTCAATAACCACTTGACAGATTGTGACAAAATTCCGCACATGTGAACATCTAAACTAGTTTTACCAAAACTTAACCAATTTTTACCCATGCAATAAAAAGTTATACACAAAAGAAAGTGTTGCATATTTTTCGGGTATAATCTTCATTAATTATCCATATACGTATGTACCGTGGATACTTCTAACAAATCTCCTGCAGCGCTACAAATGGCAAAATTACCTATCCTCAATAAGTCGGATAGAATGCGGGTACTTCCGAAGAAATTTAGAGACTTACAGATCCATGTTCCGAGTTTCCAATCGTTAGTCCGGGCTGCAACCATCGAGAAGCGGACCTCCCTCCTTACCACTCAGCACACGACTAAGCTCCCAGCGCGCTGCAGCGGGATGGGTTACCCGATCAGTCCTATATTTACTTGTACCGCAGTCGGTACCCCTGGAAGGGGAAGGGATAGAAGTCAGTGGACATGAGGCTAAGGGCCAAAAATGGGGTTTGTTTTATCTCTGCAGGCACGGGAAATACCAATGGTATGCAATGTCCAGTCATTTACCAACCAGTGGTAAACCGGTCGAGAGTGGTTCATCATAATTACAAATTTCCGGTACTTTTTTTATCATAGCTGCAAAAACATCAAAGTGAAGCCAATCGGAACACAAATTTACAAATCACAAAGTCGGACGTTTCCAGACTCTTCGTCAAAGCATCGGACTCAATGACCGAGGCGAAGTGAAAATCAAATAGTAGACCTAAACGGATCATAGCCGTAGCCTATAGAAAGAACGTTTGCAAATCAGTTATGCAGTAGGAAATTATATGTATACGTGATGATACCCCGTTTGGCATAGGGACGTTTGGTATTCAGATGTTTGGCATACGGACGTATGGCTAAATAGACGTTTAACAAATATATTTTAATAATTTGATTCCAAACAACGTCTTAAAAGTAAAATAAGGAAAATGCAATTTTATTAAACCTCAAAATTATCAAATATTAGTTTCTCACATAATTCTCCTGTCGATTATATATTTCTGAAATGCCTGAAATCATGAGAATTACATTTGTTTGATCAGTGAAACTTCAAAGAACTGCTCATGTTTGAAAGAAGGAACAATCTCACAAAGAGTAATAAGCCGGGCAAGCGCTTGATTCAGAAGTTTGCTTTCGAGTATAGGAATATGTATCGTCATAGAAGACCCATGTGCAAAGAATCAAAAGAAAGTATCTTTCGGAGGAACTGCATATTTCTTCAAGAATATAAAAAATAAAGACCCATTCTGTCTAGCTATTTAACAAAATACATATTTCGACCTAAACTCAGGAGTCTAGGATTTTATCAAAAAAAATACAGGGTGCGGCAAAAAATAATGCGACAATTTGTTCTATTTCTTTCAAATCCCATTTTCAACTAATTCAAGCAAAAATATCAACATTTTCGAGTGCAGTTATGTTTATAAAGTCCCTTCACACAAATTTATTCAATGTGTCCTCCATTTATATTAATAACATCCTCGAGCCAAAGCCAGAAGCCAGAGCATGCCTCGGACGTAGTCCTCCATCATTGATTGCCATGTGCGTCCTATGGTTGACTTCAGGGTTTTCACACTAGGGTTTGATGTTTTGCTTCAACATATGCCCAAATCGAATAATCCAACGGATTAAGATCTGGACTGCAGGGGGCCACAAATCCTTCGGTCAAAACTTCATGTTATCGTTCAACCATTGTTGAGTTCGATTGGACGTGTGACACGGCGCTCCATCCTGCTGTAGGACAACGTTTTGGTCATCGGAGATGTTGGCCTTCACCCAGGGAAGCACTTTGTCCTTTAAAATACCGATATACACTTCGGTATTGATTTTAACTCCAGCATCAATGAAAACAGGCGGCATATTCAAACCGTTGGACGCCACCAAGCCAAACATCATAACATCAGCCGGATGTTTGGTTTGAAATTTGAATTTTGCTTTTTCCGGAACGTTCTCCATCATTTTCTGCGGTGAAATTAACCGGTCCGTGCGGCTGTTGGCCACAGCATCGATGCTGAAAAGCTTTTCGTCGGAGAACAGGATTATCATTTTTTCCCACCTTCAACAAGGAAAGCAATCTCTTGAAACGAGTCACTCGTTGTTCCTTGACCCGGTCCGTAATCAAGTGGCGTTTCACTCTGGCTATGGAAGATGCATGCAGGTCTTCTTTGATGATTCTCCGCATGGATTTCTCCGAAATATTGGCTTCCTTTGCAAGTTTTCTTATGGAACGCACCGGGTTGTGCGCAATTTTTGCACGGACCGATTTGATCACGTTCGGCGTGCGTGCAAAGCGCGGATAGCCGTTTCCCGGCTTCCGCTGCTTAGAATCATCCTGCAGGGACTTTTTTATGCGGTAAACTGTTGCCAAATGGCACCCTACACCCTTGGCAATCTCTTTCGGCTTCTTCTGGGCGAGCAACAAACTGGTGATCACTTCTTTCGCGAACATTTTGACGAATTTGCAATAAAACAAATAGAATGTTTGGATGCAACACTTAAAAGTAAACATAAACAAATACACTTTCGACAGAAATTAGTCACTAGCTACACGAATTAACCCAATACTCAAGTTTGAACATTTTCGCATTATTTTCTGCCGGCACCCTGTACGTACTTCTCATGTATATGGGCAAATGGCCGAATACTATTTTTGCATTTTTGAACATACAAATTTCGTTTTTTAGTGAATTGATAAAGTTAAAACTTAATTAGAATGCACATTACTGCAAATGCGCACGCATATTGATAAACTCTAAGTGTAATAACTAATAATAACTAATAAGTCAAGAATATTGCGATGGTATCTAATACGTTCGAGAATGTTTTTTTGGTTCCTTCATTCCTTTTTAAGATCTAATGCGTTTGAAAATACGTTTTTAGATTCTTATTTCCTTTTCTCCGCAATACATTTATGCTAATAGACAATTTTCTGCCAAACTTTCATTCGGCCAAACATCCATATGCCAAACGTCCATTTGTCAAACGGCCCACCCCCTGTCTACGTTACGCCATTAGCCTAATACATTGTGCTTAAGGTACCCGTTGGATAAATGGTAATGCAATTCCGTACGCATTGGGAAACTGTGAGTTCAAATCCCACCAGTTAACGTGTTTATTTTTCAAATATCAAATGTTGCAAATGACTCATCAGTGGCGTGTGTCTTACTTCGCAGCAATTTACTAGTTTATTTTGCCCACAAAGTTAAATAAATTAAGTCAACAATTCAAATGATATATCAAATAAATAAATTCGAAACCGGCCAACGCCAAATAGAAAACAGTTTCACTTTCATCGCAACGGAGATACTTTCGCGTTCACACAATGCAAACACCCAGCCAGATGGTAATAAATTCAATAATGGACGTTATAATTTGTTTGCTAACAATGTGCTGAAGAAGGCCATTTTTCTTTTCGCTGCAGTCGTCGTCCGCAATAAAACAGGAACTGACCTGGTGCGAAGTGTGAGATGCTTTTCAGTGCGAATCTTGCCATCCATGGAAGCAGATACCACTAAAGAGATATGACTAACGTTTGTATTATGCTCACTTTGAATAATTTTCGTTGAAGTGCTTGATTTTTGTGTCATAAAATCATACTTAGTATCAAGCTTAAAAAATCTATGACAACTGATTTTAAAAACACTACATTCCGTGAAGTAATCTCAAAGATAAGTTCGCCAAAAATATACCTTAACAAGAATTCTACATTTAAAGAAAACGCAACTTCATGTGTACCGGAAAACAGAACAAACCTTCAGAGAATCATTGTCTGGTACAATAATGCCTATATACTGCCTCTTGTGCAAGGTAATTATCAAACAGTATAATTGATTGGTCTCTAATCACCTTGGACTCGACCTGTCGGTTACGAGAAGGCACTTTTGAGAAACTAGGCTTTGCTTTCCACCAGTCAGTCAGCCCCGGCCAGAAAGCAAACGAGAACCGGAAATCAAAAATAACATTTAATCGTTGAGCCGCTATTATAATATTTTGCCAATTCGGCCAGCAGACAAACAACGTGCTTTAGTGCATGGTTTGGCTTAATCTTCGGCAAATGCTGCTTGGTGAAAAAAATATGAATGGGCCAAAAATAATTGAATATTATTTTTCGAAGCCACAAGCTTAAACTTAACAGTGTATTGAGTAAACATCTTTGGCTCAGCATAGTATTTCTGCTAACGGAAGCGCATCGAGCAATTAAATGTGACATGTAGTCACACGCGTGTGGATGGTCCTGAATGAAGCTAAAAATATCAGCCATGCAGTAAGCACAATCTCATGTCAACAAGTTAATCGGATCAGACGCTGTGGAGCACGCTTTTCTTCATTCATTTGTGGAAAATATGTATTCATATTGAAAGAGTATAGAATGCTGATAACAGCACCTGTGGGAGTTTATGAGGCTGCAACTAGGTACATATGTTGAATGAACATCGTTGGTACTATTTACTAATCAAATATTAAGCTTAAAGATCTTCTACCAGCGAAAATTTTCAATTATCCGAACATTATCTACACGATGTTCAAAAAGTTCGGATATACTTCCAAACATATCCAAAAAACTTGAATACCGCAGTATAACATTATTTCGATTTATATCTAAATCCGAAAAAAAAAGTGTCGTAATTAAGGGTTCATTTATAACTCATTTACATCAAAATATTATTATTCTGACTAGTTATATCCGTATGCTCTAACTTTACGTTTGATACCATCGAGTTCTGCACAGTGTTCTTAGTCACCTTTCTGGAAGCGGTTACCCACTTTTTAACAAAATCTTTCTCATTATTTGTCTCTTCTTTCGATCTGTAATTACAAGGTTTTGCTTCACAATGCTCCAATATCTTTTAATTGGACGAAGCACTGGGGTTTTCGGAGGATAACAGTCCTTTGGTACAATGTTGACGTTGTTTCCTGCATACCACTCCTGAGCCCCTTTACCATAATGGCAAGACGCCAAATCAGGCCAAAACAAAACAGAACTAGTGTGCTTTTGGATGAATGGTAGTACCCGTTTTTGCAGACACTCGTTGGCGTAAACTTGTTGGTTAATCGTACTTGAAGTTATGAAGATTTAGTTCTCCAAACCACAATTACAAATAGCCTTCCATACCATGTACTTTTTAGAGAATTTCATCAACTGTCTGGCCTTGAAATGATCGTCAACCTTGCCACGTTGTAATGTGGTTTAAAACTCAAGACCAGGCAGCTTCTTGAAGTCTACTTTGACATTTGTTGCATCATCCATAACCACGCAGTCAAATTTTGTCAGCCATTTGTCGTACAGCTTACGCGCTCTTGTTTTCGAACTGATTCTTGTTCCTGTTTGGGGTTTTAATTACCTTGAACGACCAATATCCTGCCGCTTTCTTTACTTTTTGAACAAAGGAATACGATGTTTTGACCAGTCACACCTCGGATGGAAAGTTTCGGGTATTGCTTAATCATCCAAAGCACTGCATCCCGCTGGGATTTGAAGTTATCCTTCCTTCTTTGAGCTGGAAACAAAATTTAACTAGCTATACACTTCCTAAGAAATGTTTAATAAGCCATTTGGTAAAATGTATCACAAAAAGCTACACAACTCGTTTTATAAAGTCATAAACTTTCGAGGGATATGGATGTAATGTTGGTCTATGGGTACCAAATTGGGTCTAATCATGGATGCAAGTTCGTCCCATTCGATTGATTTTCTATAAAATGCAATCTTCGTACGGGTTTCTTCCTGATTTTCTGATTCAAGGCTTTCCCAGCTGTATTCGCTCTACCCAACAAACAATTTTACAAATCAAACTATACTTAAACTGCTAAAAAACACTTAAGTGAGTTTTACATATAATTTAGCGGTCATTCGACAATCAAAACATTATAATTCACTCTATACAGATTTTGTTCCTTTAATTTGTGTTAAGATGAGTCATATGAACAACATTTTACCGGAACTCAGACATTTGTATTGTAAATGTTACCAATAACAACATGTTTACTACGCTTTCCATACAACAGGCCATATTTGGGAACCTAGAAACAAATATGTCCCTAACATTGGGTCTACCGTTTGCTTGTTAAATCATTGTTATTTTACCAATGTGACCTGTTAGTTTATAATATGTGACTATATTATGTACATCTTGGCTGCATTATTCGGTTTATAGGTTTAATTTCGGCAAATTAAGATCATTTGAACATCGTATAGATATTCTGTTCAGTATAACCAGTAAATTCATGGTGTCTGAAAAGTCAAGAAAATCGAAAATTACGCGGAAGTGAACTACTATAAATTGATTGATTATGTCTCAATTGCTTTCAAATAAATCGGTCATGATAATAGCAACATGATTTTGTTGATTATCAAAGAAATAATGACATATTTGGTACATAGGCCGAATCAAGGAGCTAGGCTAACATTACATCCCGTTACCCTATTTTTCACACTTTCGTGCATTTTTTTACTCACTTGTTATTCTTTCGACTCCATTTTCAATACAATGCTTTTGTGCAAACCGTATGCCAAAACGTTCACACACACAATGACATTGTGTCAGTGGTATTGGTGACATCTTTATATTGGCAAATAAAAAAGGTGTGGTCAATAAACCATGGCCAGATTTTGCTGTGCGCATACCTTATGTAGTAGTTTATTACAAAAACAACTGTTTTGCCTAAAACACATAAGCCCATAATGTTGGTGTTTGGTGTCAAAACAGACAACCAAAATGTACGTAGATTGAAAAACTGAACGTATATTTCTATTATACAAACATATAGGTAGCAAACAAATCGTAAAGAATGCTAAAATATGGCTTATAAATGTAAAAGTGGAAGTAATATACGTGCAAATTCCATTGCTTTCTTAAACGAGTTGATTTGACATCGTTTAATAGCAAATACGATTAAATAAGTCCAACGATGTAAATCCGATATAGTATGTGACGCATTACGATGAATGAATGATACATCGTATATAAGTCGAAAAAATTGTACTCTGTACGCTTCAATCGATGCAAAGTACGCAACAGCCATGTCAAACACTACACTGCACGCCGAGCTACTTTTGCACCACGCTACGCAGCGTGCATTATATTCGCCACTTTGACTCCGTGCTTCCAGACTAACACCCAACACGGTGGGTACAACACCAATGTCAGTGCTCGTGGTTTGGCTTTGGACACCGGACTGATGCTTCGGCAAACACCACAGCCGAGTGTTTCCGATTATGTCCGATTGCAGAATACACGCGTGGTTTGTTTATTTTCTTTCTAACCGAGCCGTGCTTGTTAAATTCATTCAACTTATGCGCCCGTCACCCAACAGCCAAGAAAACAAACCAATAAGCCAATTATCAAATTTTGAGAATCATCCGACTAGCATTGCTTTATCCGTTTCAACCAGTGTCATACTGGGTGTATGTTGAGAGCTTTCTTGTGATCGTAGCCACTCGGCTCGTGTATTTTTCCAAAAATCAAACGCGGTGTCAAAAGCAATACACGAGCGTGTACACTCGTGTCGTGTCCTTTGCGTTGCGGGTTCATCTATAAGCACGACACTAAAGTGGTGGATTACAGCCACTTGGTGGTATGTTTGCAGTCCAGTTCGGCTCTCGTGCAGAACGGACTGGTGCTTCTACCAAGGCTGGTACGCAAAAGGCACAATTTCATGCGATTTTAATGTAAATATACACACTTGGAAAAAATCGTGTAAATTTAAGTCTACTTGGATGAACATAAAAGGAGCGAACTGTTAGACCAAAATTGGTGTCCGTTCTTAAATTTATAAAACGATAATAACCCTAAATATTAACTTTCATGACATGACGTAAACCTAAGTCAAGGTACACAAAACGATGTTTTCCCAATGCTGCTACTGTTAATGCAAATATAAATGCTTCTTGATGCCAGTCTCTCAAGGATCTAATTCTAGTTAATGCCAGAAAAAATAAAGATCTTAAACATAAATTGTTGTGGTTTAAATTAGCTCTATCTCATCTTGTAGGCATCATGTTGTTCCTGAATCTCCAAATGCTTGTGAAAAATGTATAAACAAATACTATGCCAAACCCTGGTCGTTGGTCTTCGCCAAATAATATTGATATGCTTGAACAGTATAAACAAATCGACCGCTGCGTGCCGTTGCGAACCCGCCCAACCGGGGGACTTCGTCCCATCAAGAATTTCTGAACCAACCTGAAGCGTAAGATCTACTCCAACAATTTTGTCGCAAAAACTGAGGAGGAATTGATAAATCAAACGAAGAACTCAAAAATATGCATACACGCATGTTTTCGTCCGCCATGGCGAATGTTCCGATTAACTGCCGGAAAGTCGTTCGCAAGGGCGTAGAATTGTTTTGCAAGTAAGCTTACATAATTACCTTCCATGGGAATTTATCAAAAGCAATTATCTGTCTTAGCTGTTTTTTTATCACCATCCGAGTAAAAAAAGTCAATTTTTTTTAATGCAAACGTGAAGTAAAATAAATCAATGTATTTAATTTTAACAAAGCTAGATGTAAACGTAATCCAAGATTCTCTTTATGAATTTCCGATTATCTTCCTACTCTTCCTGACTTTACTGATATGCTGACATGACGTCTGTCAACGTTCGTTGATGTCATTTAGGTTCTCATGGGTTTCAGGGATGGGACCAGGGTTGCCAAACGGTCAGTAAAACACCATGTTTACTATTCGCATCTTATAGGTTGATCACAATTTGACAAGTGAACAGCCTAAGATGCGGTTTCTCTCAGCCAGGCAAAATTTAAATCTGCGGTTGTACATATCACAACTGTTTCGAGGTTTCACGTTCCACGTCCCAGATACGACAGATATAATTTTGAAACTTACTAATGTTTTTCATATGATATCTACTCGGGCAGTGTTTGTTTACTATGCCAGTATATGTAAGTACAGAGAACTCTCCTAAAGGGTGTCCCACATGAAATTTCATCACGGAAAAAGCGCTGTAGAAAATTGCCTAGCTGACCGATTTTCAACCTTTCAGACAATAAAATAAATTCATTAGTAAGCTTTTGGCATAGTTATTTCAATCAACTTTAATACCATAGCTGGAGGATCGCACATCACGCTTAACTCCACTCATTAGGAGTACGGAAGTCCACCTTTTCTTCATGACTTCCGCAGATTTGACCTGGGATGCTACAGTAGTGAATGCTTCATAATAGCCCAGTATTTTAGATGGTCTTTAGCAACAGTGCGTTCGGAGGGGTGGTGATGTCATTGGGTGCCCCGTTTACAGTCCCGGTAGTCACAAACGGCGCACTCCGTTTGCCACATGAACAGATCACTTGCCAAATCATGTATTTCTTGGCAAACTTTGAGAGTTTCTGCCTCCTTACTTCCACCGAAACATCAAATCCTGCGCTGAACAGTAAAGAAACAGTAGTCCCAGAAGCTGCTCTTTAAGTCTCGCATTTTCGACGCAAGTCTCATTATCCATGATGGGACAATGAGGCTTCGACAACATATGGGTGTACAGTTTGAATGAAAGACAGGTTCAACTTTTTGGCAACATCCCTGGGATTCCGCTTATACGCTTCAACGGCACGATCCATTCTGACCACATTTTTCCTTCCGTTCGATGCTCAGAGTTTCGTAGTAACGTTGTTTAATCACACTACTCACCTTTGACTGCACGATTCCGAGTTGTTTCTCCGATAATCCCGATGAGAGAGTTGAGGTGCCGTAGACTCTGGTTTGAAATATTATCTTTAATACAGCAGCACTATTTGTAATTTCGTTATCATGTCACGACCAACTTCGCCACATAAAAAGATTGGACTCGGAAAAAAATGCGACACTTTGCTTTGGGTGTAATCTCTTTTTGTTGCGATGGTAAGAGGTAACGAAATTTTGAGTAATATTACGGTCATAGTGTTATTTTATGTATGCTAAATCTAATTGCGATCTGTCAAGCAGTTTTCTGGTGATGCATTCGAAGCAAAGAAGAGCTACGCCAGCAAATCTTGGGCGCGTAGATCGACAATCCTGGCCAGCCTGCACAGATGGATCGGCATAGAGGCCTAGATCCACCATTTCACCAGTGTCCCACGTTGTGAAGATGTTCCAGGAGACAAAGACCATCGAGCGGCGCACTGGAAGCTGGCCGAAAACTCCGAAAACGGGTATACCCAGTACAAAGGCGCGGAAGATAAGGCGGTACTTTAAGAATAGCCTGAACCTCTTCCACCCGAGACGTGGACAAAAAGGTCAATTTGTCGAAGTGGCTCGTCCAGCAGACCATGAATCAAATTGCGTGCGTGGAAGCTGTACCGTGAGTGGCTGGTCAAGCCAGGCTGTCTCGTCATGGAATGCTTGCAGAAACGTTTGCTGCCCTTCCTCCGCTCTCACCGTGACCCCACGCTGTTCTGGCCGGATCTCACTTCGTGTCATTACGCCAAGCCTATAATGGATTGGTACGAAGCGAAGGGCGTTAATGTGGTCCCGAAGGAGGCGAACCCGCCAAATACACCAGAACTTCGTCCGATCGAAAAGTTTTGGGCGATAATGAAGAAGAAGTCGAAGAAAAGCGGAAAACATTTCAAAACCGATGAAGCTTTGTAGAAAAGCGTGAGAACATTGTGTAAGGAAGATGGACAAAGCCGTCGCCCAAGACCTCATGAGCAGTGTTAAGAGAAATGTACGAGCATTCAGCTTGGGGGAGGAAATTTCAAAATTAAATTATGCCAAAAAATAGCTAATATATAGTTATTTAATCCCTGGAAATTTGAGAAGTATCCGATTGAAAATGAATTTTCGGTGATCATTTTTGTGTGTCTCATTTTTTCCGAGTCCAGTCTTTATGTAAGGCCTGTACTCGAAAAAAATGCACCAGACAAAAGTGTTCGCCAAAAATTTATTTTAAGTTGGATTTTCTTGAAACTTTCAGGGAATGAATGAATACATATGGATTATGTTTCGGCATATTTATTTCATTCAATTTCTTTTCAATCGCTGAAAGCCCGCAACTTTCCCTTGAGACCTCTCTTTACATTTTGTGCAATGGTGGATTCGACCTTTTTGGTCACTTTCATCAATTCTTTCTTCAATTCCAGCTCGCCTAAAATCTTTCCACCAGCGAATTACCTGTGAATTGGGATTGGCGGTTTTGGTACAAAAGCAACGTCAGCTCAACGATCGCGCGTAATGGCATGATGCCAGGTCCGGCCAAAATAATGTCTCGCCTCCGTGGGACCGCAGAAAGGGCAACAGACGCTTCTGGAGGCACTCGGTGCGGTAAATTTCGCTGTTGATGGTACCCGTTGTGATGTACGGTTCACTCAGTTTACCGCATTGGGATATGGCCTGCCAGAGCAAGTATTTTTGGCGAATTTGTCTACTTTCTTCCTTATGTCTTCCGGAACATCAAACCGTGATTTGGCAACGTAGAACTCCAGCCCGGGTATCTGCTTTGCGTCTGCCTTGATGTAGGTTTCGTCATTCATAACCACACACATCGGTTTCGTTAACCAGTGTCGATGCAGCTTCCTTGCGCGGGATTTGGCCGCCGTGTTTTGTTGATCACGCCGGTTCGGTGCCTTGCGGACCTTGAATACACGAAGCCCAGCTCGTTTCATGGTTTGCTGAACGAACCAGGCGGAACACTTTGCCTTCAGAGCCGCGACTCTATCATACCAAAAAGTTATCGCTGCGTGAATGCGACTGTTCTGTCTCGGAATGCTTCACTGATGTTCACATATATTCTTCTTTGTAAGAAGGGTAAAAACGAATCAGAATTCCTAAACTTTCTACGTGGTTCCACGGAAAGCTACAATAGTGCAATGAAAACAACAGCCTTCGCAGTCAACTAAAAAAAAGCTTGTTGGTAAGGAAGCCTTAGATTCTACGATATTCTGGCTGAGTGTATGTTTACAAAGTATTAATTGCCATTCACAGAACACCCCTGACAACGGGCTTAATTAGGGTTTGTAAAACGCACTACACGTAGAGCAAGCCTCCAAACTTCTCAACCGCCAAAGCTTATTACGGAAAAGCATCCGTATGATTTTCACGCACGGGTTTAACTACTCCGTAGATATGTTTTAATAACGGTTCCTCGAAGCGATTCCTAATTGATATCAGTCGTTTGCAATTAAATGCTGCGAGTAATGTATGTTCACATAGCCAACAGCCTTATCCGCCAGAAAGGGAAGCGCAACGTTCCGACTATGCACCAGCCACGAAAAAAAGAGAACTTATTTACTGCGAATTAATTAAAACAACTATGGACGGACATGTCTCTCGGTGGAGCAGCAAAAAGAAGACCAACTTCCTCGCGAGACGGTTTCTGCTTCTTCTGACTTTCAATGCGCTCCGGTTTATTTTGACTTATTTGAGCAATGTCTTCACGTTCGAAATCGCTCTCGAAGGGTTTGCATTTTCCAAGCTGCAGTTTTGGTCGATGAAAAATTGGAAGACGTTGGAAGTTCTTCTTAATTTTTGCGATCAAGTTGAGTCGATTTTTGACAAATAAGACGAGGTAAATTAAAACAACTTAATTAGCTTCAAGAATGCCGGTTGGGAGAAAATTTGACTTATGCCTGAACAAGTGGAACGTTGAGTGCAGTTTTGTTAGGTCCGTGTGGAGCAAAATCGAAAACGTCCCGGAGACCGGTGAGTTGGATTAAAAGGATTCAGCCGATCGAAGGTAGCAAGTTTCACACATTTTGATTTATGTATTTGCGATAGTGGACCGTATAAATTTGTTTCGCTTGGTTCTAAGAAATGTCAGTTTTGCCACCGAAAGTAAGGCAAGGTAAAATCCCATTCCCACGATTAGTTGCCGATCTCCATGGCAACATTTTGTTTGTTAGCATCGGTGTGTGAGAGGAACAAGATATTCATTGGCGTAGAAGGCATTTTTCAGAAAGGGGGAAACAATCTAAGTTTAATTTGCTCTCTCTTTCATTCATGTCCTTTGCATTTGAGATACAACTACTTCTTATGGTATCGATATTGATAAGTGCTAATGGAATTTTAGAAATACTGTAATTTAAAAACCTAAGACCGTTTTCAGTATAGACACTGTATATAGACCGGACAGCAATTGTCTTATGCAGCCAAACAACCTGTCAAAAAATACAACCAAACGGACTGTCAACTTTTGATTCACTTTAAAGGAGCAAGTACAGGGTGCAGCAGAAAATAATGCGAAAATTTGTTCTATTTCTTTCAAATCCCATTTTCAACTAATTCAAGCAATAATATAAACATTTTTGACTGCAATTATCTTTATAAAGTCCTTTTAAACAAATTTATTCAATGTGTTCTCCATTTTTATTAATAACATCCTCGAGCCGACGCCGGAAGCCAGAGCATGCCTTTCAGACGTGATCCTTCGACATTGACTGCCATGTGCGTTTTATGGTAGACTTCAGGGTTTTCACACCAAAGTGTGATGTTTTGCAGGCTCGTGCTTCAACATATACCCAAATCGAATAATCCAACCGATTAAGATCTGGGCTGCTAGGGTGCCACAAATTCTTCAGAAAAAACTTCATGTTATCCTTCAGCCATTGTTGGGTTCGATTGGACGTGTGACATGGCGCTCCATCCTGCTGTAGGACAACGTTTTGGTCCTCGGAGAAGTTGGCCTTCACCCAGGGAAGCACTTGGTCTTTTAAAATACCGATATACACTTCGGTATTGATTTTAACTACAGCATCAATGAAAACAGGCGGCATTTTCAAACCGTTAGACGCCACTCAGCCAAACATCATGACACCAGCGGGATGTTTGGTTTGAAATTTGAATTTCACTTTTTCCGGAACGTTCTCCATTTCCTGCGGTGAAATGAACTGGTCCGTGCGGCTGTTGGCCACAGCATCGATGCTGAAAATTCTTTTCGTCGGAGAACAGGATTATCATTTTTTCTTTCTTCAACAAGGAAAGCAATCTCTTGGAACGAGTCACTCGTAGTTCCTTGACCCGATCCGTAATCAAGTGGTGTTTCACTCTGGCTCTGAAAGATGCATGCAGGTCTTCTTTGTTGTTTCTCCGCATGGATATCTCCGAAATATTGGCTTCCTTTGCAAGTTTTCTTATGGAACGCACCGGGTTGCGAGCAGTTTTTGCACGGACCGATTTGATCACGTTCGGAGTGCGTGCAAAGCGTTCGGCGTGCGGCGTCCGCCTCCCGGCTTCCACTGCTTAAGACCATCCTGCAGGGACTTTTTTATGCGGTAAACTGTTGCCAAATGGCACCCTACCACCTTGGTAATCTCTTTCGGCTTCTTCTGGGCGAGCAAAAATCTGGTAACCACTTCTTTCGCGAACATTTTGACGAATTTGCAATAAAACAAATAGTATGTTTGGATGCAGCACTTGAAAGTAAACATAAACAAATACACTTTCGACAGAAATTAGTCACTAGCTACACGAATTAACCCAATACTCAAGTTTGAACATTTTCGCATTATTTTCTGCCGCACCCTGTATTCTGATCTAGTAAAATCTTTCTCTACACAGTGCCGAGAATAGGACCACCATTTCAACGTTCAACTATCAATTATCGTTTTTACAAATGATACATTAAGTCCCAAAATTGTAGTACAAACCACTTTAGCTGTTGTTGATGCTATGGCTACATTATTTGAGGTTATTACGAGTGCCAAAAAATCAAAAAATGGCCAGCGGAAAGACTTGAAGTTTATACCGGAAAACCTCTTGCAGCCTGCTGGCCCTCTGCATCGGATGATACTTGAATGCAATCTACGATGAACTGCATCACGACCCGACTTACAAATGCGATGTGCTCTAGCCATAGCGCATGAAAAATTGGATCACTAAGGAGTGTATCCAAAATAAGCTATCCACAAACTTTCTTTCAAATTATGTTGAAAACCGATATTTTATTCATACAAAAAATTGATCCTTTATTGTACGAGGTTAAACTTGAACATAATGAAGACCGGATGAAATTTAAGTTATTCCTTCACGAATTTTCGAACTTTGGATCGAATGCTCTTCATCAAGTTCCGGACAAGTGTTGCATCGCATTTTTGAGACGCTTGAGCCCAAATTTTTTTGAACTCCTGCATGTTCCCAGCTGTCTTACCAGTCTTCTTGAAGACCCTCTTCACGATTGCCCAGTAACGTTCGATGGGTCGAAGCTGAGGGCAATTTGGTGGATTGATATTTTTCTCAACGAAATCTATACCCTTTTCCGCAAGCCAATTGAGAGTGGTTTTGGCATAGTGAGCCGACGCTAAATCCGGCCAAAACAGTGGAGGTGTACTATGCTTCTTATATAAAGGCAACAATCTCTACTGGAGACACTCATATCGATAGATTTCCGCATTTATAGTTCCGGTAGTGTAAAAAATGGTTGACTTCAAACCACAGGAACATATTGCTTGCCATACCAGTACCTTTCGACCAAATTTCTCCACTTGAATCGACCTGTCCGCATCGCTCACATCCTCCCCAACGACGGCAGTAAAGTATTGTGGACCTGGAAGGGTTTTTGAGTCCTCCTTTACATAGGTCTTATCGTCCATCAAAACACATGCATCCGGACGCTGCAAAAGACGCGAATACAATTTCCGGCCCCTTGTTGCTGCTCGCTTCTTCTGTTCTGCACTTTGTTTCGAGATTTTTCGCTTTTTGTAGGTCTTCAGGTGGTTTCGCCTCTTGATACGCTGGATCATTCCGACACTCGTTCCTGCTTTTTTTGCCAAATCACGTATTGATATTGATTTGTTCTTCATGATTAGAGATACCACTTTCTGTTCCAGTTTCGGGTTGGAAGAACCGGGTTTTCTGCCTCTTCCTGGTAGCTCATCCAAAGAATAATGTTCCCCATACTTATTAATGATGGTTTTAACACTCGCTTGATAAATTCCAAACCGCTCCGCCAATTTTTGCATAGTAATACCCTTCTCACTTAGCCATGTGTCCAGAACCCTAATTTTCACTTCCTTTTCAATACCCGACATTTTGAAAACGCAGAATTTGAACCGCACAAACAAGTAAACATAAGAAAGCTGACAGTCAAACGCACTTCATGCAGTGTTCAGAGCATAAAAAACCATCACAAATACATGTGTACAACGCAAATGTATGTGGATAGCTTATATTCGATACACTCCTTAGTGAAGAATTTGAATCACTAGTGAAGAACATCAATCAAACAAAATTCAAACAACAGAATTTATGTTAACTTTGGATAAGCTTGATAATGAGGTAATTTGTTTTTGAGCTATTAATCACTGCATTGGAGCACTTTAAATGACGGAATGGAAACCGGAAGAAATCCACAGAATTCCCTTCACATCGCGAGTAATTGCCACAATTTCGCTCCAAACAATTCATTTTTTATACGGCACTTTTCCCTATGCTTTTTAATGAATATCTTCAAACGGAATCAAAACAAACTACCAACATCGGAACCGTTTTTGTTTAGCCTATTGCGCTGTTTAATTCAAGTTTGTACAAATACAAGTGGTGCCAGATCAATTGCTCAAATTTATGACATTTTTCAGCGTTGGCAGATTATATGATTTTATACAGTGTCTATAGTTTTCAGCGGTGGTCTATTATTTTGGTCTTTTTTTATAATAGTTCCAAAAATATAGACCACAAAAAATAGATCAACTATTTTCCACTTTCAGCGGCATTGTTCTAAAACTTATATGTTGACGTCAGCATGTTTTTGTTTTGGAACTTCATTTGGTTTGATTTGGTTCCAGTTTAGCTTATTCGACCTTTCGATAATCTTCAAGCGAGTTTCATGAATCAAAATCCTTTTTGTAAAATGAGCGATTGGTCCAAACAGCGTTGGATGCCGCGGCTGCTTCATGCTTTTTTGTAGAAGACGATATGGATACTTTCCTTCTTACATAACTTCAGCAATCTTTAAAGAATTCCAAAAAATCACAGAACTACAACAGAAAATGCAAAACAAAATTGCCTCAGAGCTGTCTTGATCCATTCCATTTATTTTTAAAGAGCTTCAGCAAAGTCCATAGAAAATATCATTTAAGTTTGCTGCAAAGATAACATAACTAGCAATAATCGTAAAGTTACATCAAATTTCACAGAATATATAAAAACAAGAGCTCAGCAAAGCGCGTAGAATTCTTTGAATCAGTGATCCACCATTTTTTAATGTTTGTTCGAAGCCTACGTCCTCCCCTTTTGGGTACTTGGTAGAAATTATGCTCGATTCACAGGACTTCATAAGGGGCTATTTATAAACCACGTAAACTTGAGTCTCAGTAGTTTATGAACCGGCCCCACAGTTCTAACATATTTCACAGAACTACAAAGAACCTCTTTAAGCAAAGGGTCAAAACTTGAGATTTTGAAACTTCATCGAACTTAAGAAAACTTTAATCAAGTTGGTCAAAGAATCAGGATTTCAGCAGTTCACCAAACTTCGGATAGTTAAGCGAAAAATTGAAAAAAGAAAGCAAGCCGAACTTTTCTAAAGTTTGTTGCTGCAGCAAAACTAACAGAACTTTAGTAAACTACGGGCCCGTTCCCAAGGCCCGAAGATCAAAATTTACATTTTCAATCCATTTTTAACTGAACTAAATAAGAATAGCTCCACTATGTGTTTTGACAATAATTTCATAATTTCCATACCGATCATGCTCAATTCTATTATGTATGATAAAAAAAATTGGAGCATTTACACATCGATCGATTTTTTTTAAACATGTGCCCAATTATAAATGCAGAATTTTGACAAATATTTATTATGGTTGTAGTAAATTGCGATCGGTTTTACGTAGGAGCAGAAATAGTAATCAAATTGTGGCGAAAATGGAATATTTGTTTTTGTAATTCAGCAGGGAGTGAAGCATCTTACCTTCGAAGAAAAGATAAAAAAAAATCAAATCCTACCATGATACTAGCCCTTATTCCATAGATATGGGTCGTATTTGGTATAACAGCCAACAATTTTACAACATATGTATGCTGAAATCTTGTTTTTGGGAATGCTGGGAGCAGTGCAGGCAGGATAGGCTAGAAATGCTGGTTTTATCCATGCAATCAAGACTTGACCTGTTAAATTCCGGATATCAAAATAGTAGCAGCAAAAACAGTTGACACATAATTCAACAAAACCGATTGTTTATTTCACAATAATTGTGTTATATCTACATTAGAAACAGTTGATTAACATGTACAACTGCCATCAGGTTCCATACGGTATCCTCAGATACTCTCACCGTGACGATTCTCCATCTTCTCTCCGCAAATCACCGTTTTGCTTTGCTTTCTTCTCCGTTTCAAAGAATTTCCGCTTAACACCCAATACTTCTACGTTGGGCAAATTTCTGGACAGTTTGATGGATTGGCTGTTTTTGACACGTATTTGAGACCTCTTGTACCTTATACCAATCCAGGACGGATTTCGCATAATGACAAGAGGCCAAATGAGGCCAAAACAAAGCTGGAGAGTCGTAGCTTTTGATAAACGGTAGCAATTGTGCAGACATTCTTTCTCGTACATATCCTTATTGATAGGTAGAGACGAAACTTGAAGATTTTCGACCACAACTACATATAGCCTGCCAAATCAAATACTTCTTCGGGAATTAAGACACCTTCTTTGTCCGGATAAAAAGCCAGACCAGGAAGCTGTTTAAAGTGTTCGAGCACATATGTTTGTTCTTCCATTATGATACAAGAAAATGTTTGCAAAAAGTTGGTTTAAAGCTCCTTCACAACTTCTTTCAATAAAATTTTGAGTATTTGACGTTTTAGAGATATTTATACAATTGAGTGAAATTTACCCAATATTGGGTAAGCTCGAATGAGCGTGTATGTGAGAATACTATGATAGCTGGCCATATACTTTACCTTTAATTCAAGGTACTTTGGTTTTTGTTGGCACAACGAGGACAAAGCATGAGCATAACAAGAATCTTTCAGCCCGTTTACTGGGGAGTACTCATTCGAAAGGAACCGTTATTAATTTTTTAAAGAGGACACTAAAACGAAAAAATATTTGAACCAACTGTTCCATCTTAGCATTCTTCTTTGACTAAACTGTGCTATCGGGCAAACCATTTTTTGAACTTCTTTATCTCAAGTATCTGTTGTCCTAGAATACTGAAGTTTTTTTGAAGATCAACTTTAATACATTTCTTTTTTTAAGCCACTAGTTCTAGCCATCAACCGTTTATGGAAAAGTAAGAGCATTGAGGTAATCTGTCATTTACACAGATAAAAAGAAACACTGAATTTTCTGCGTTATCTAATGCATATAAATGGAATGCTAACTTTGGCAGAAAATAATGGGATATTTCATGTAAATTTAAGCCAGATAACGCCTGAATCTAGTCAGTTGCATGAAAGATTGCAAACATTGTTGTATGGCGCATGACAGATTGCAAACAACTTCGATGTTTACGCCTCCATTGGCTTGGAATTGATCCAGGGAAATTTTATGCCCTTTGTAAAAATATATATTTTTCTGTGAATGTTTAATATTGATTAAGAAAGGACTATCTTATAATAACCACTTTGATTATGAGAGATGATAAGATGAGTTGACATTCCTGTCAGTGAAGTATATGGTCATACAAACCAACGTCCTGGTTTGTCACAACTTTATTTTAAATTTTCAGAAGCATTTGAAGATGATGAAACAAAATGAACCCTACATGTTAAGCTTGTGCTCATTTTTACCACAACAATCCATGGCTTTGAAGAACTTTTAATTTATTATTAAATTTCATTACCGTATCTCGATTGTTTCTGATGGTACCTAGAACTAGATCGTTGAGATCAAAGCTAGCATCAAGAACTATTTGTATTTGAATTAGCAATAGCTGCATTTGGATAAGTTTGTTTTGTGTACCTGAACTTATTTGTACGTAATGTCATGTAATTTATCATTTCCAGTTTTTATGGTATTGGAAATTTAGAAAAAGACGCATATCTCGGTCAAACGTGCCGCTCCTTTTATGTGCATCCAAGTAGACTGAAATTTACAAGATTTAGGAAACATTACCCCCACCTGTCTACGCCAATGGCACTTCACCTCACTCAATCATCAAGCCAAAGCGTAAACGACCATATCCACTGGCACATAACTACATATCGAACCAAAAACGACTCAATCATTCAAATATTGCAGGATACCTTTATGCCTTTCACTCCCCCGCCCCTTTTCCCACAATCAAGCCACGCGTAAGTCTTTGGACAGAAAGTGTTAATCTGGTTTCCTCTCAACCCGGCACTTCCTTAGTCCGCAATTCACCACCACCATCATCGGCCAAGTCGACAATCAATTAGAGGTGCACAGTCCATACTGCACTTCTGGTGTAAAATGGCCTCATGTTGATTTTCACAGGTTGCTTATTAATTTCATGTACTAGACTGCGGATTTAAGCACTAAATTGAAAATACTCTTCGTTCAATCCGAAAATTGACGTAAAAATTTTGAATGACAACACAGAGTCTCAAGTGCGCATATTACACCTTCGTTCCCTATTAGAATGCGAAGCAAACAACCAATTTTAAGGAAAGAAGAAAAAACAATCTGAAACATAATCTGACAGATTGACAACCGCATTTTTTTTTAAATGGAAGCAGCGCACTCTACACATATATGAATGCCCGTTAGGCTTTCGATCCATCCACTTTGGCGCAGCTGAACACCGATGATGGAGCTCGAAAACTACTTCGCACTCTTCGGTGCTTTGCCTTTCGCTCGCTCTGTCCATCAAACGCTGCAGACAACAATTCGGATACCTTCTGAGTGTTTAATAAATCCAAAAATAAAAGTAGGTATCCGAAAATATTTTAATTCTCGTTAATTCTCGTTTCCATGAATAATTATAAACGTTTTGTTCCACTCGTATCATTTTGGCTACTGTCGTCGGTCGAGACAAGGCATGCCGACTGATCGCAGAAAGCTGATTTGCGGATTCGCTGAGTAGGCTGGAAAATGAACGCGATGTCATGAGAGCAGCAGTTTTATCGAACTATGTACTTTTGGGATAAGGGTATTTAACAAATAATTTTGCGGGCAGATACAATTACAATTATTAAAGTTTATTGTCACCTGCCCACAAACCTACAACTGAAAAATACCATGCTCGGGTTCGTCGCCAGTGACTCAATAAACAAATCAATCAAACAAAATCAAGATAAAGACGAGTGGCAAGAAGTTTTAACCGCAATCTTTAAGATGCTACAGCAAGGTAAGAGCAAGTCATGCCAGCCAAAACGAAACAGCATCAGAAAGGAGAACATATAACATGAGCGAAAACATTGGTAAAACTCTGCTAATAATGTGTTATTTTTCGTTCTACCTCCTTCTGAGTGAGATGATCATCACGATAACACCCACATCTACCACAAGCTGATCATCTTGAAGTAACGTTGAATAATGACCAATGAACAGACCACCAAATATTGAATCTCAAAGCTGATTTTTTTTATTGAATATGGTATAATCAAGAAATAGCAATTTATGAAGGGTTCCTGATGCCATGTTAATTTGCTCGATTTGCAATTAAATCTAGCGTCCCGAAACATACAAAATTGCAGTGGGACAAGTGATCTAGTTTTGGCACATGCACCAGTATTCGATCATAGTTTGGAATAAAACTAAGCTTCTTCTTCTTTAGCATTTCAAGCTTATCGCTTTCACAATTTGCTTATTGCCTGCTCTCAACTTAGTTTTCTAAATGAACTTCCACAGTTATTGATTGAGAGCTTTCGATGCTAGGTACCATTTTTTGCATTAGTATGATTGTGTGGCAAGTACAAAATCATTCCCTATGCACAGGCAGTTCCTTAGCAAAAAATTTTTAGACTAGACCGGGAATCGAACCTAGCTGCCTCCAGCATGGTGTTGCTTTGTAATTGCGCCTTTTTTCGACTGAGCTAAGGGAGGACCCAGGAATATCACTAAATAATTTTTATGTTTTTGAATTCTGGGAAAATGTTACTCAATAGAGAAACAAAGCAAAAATTATGAGATATTGTTTAGGTTCGAATGGCATATGAAATATGGATTTCACATCCACGTGTTGCTCTGAATGCCCGTCCTTTGCTCATGATACCATAAGGTTTTGGGCAATAGTGGGCCGTGTTCTTTGGAGACTTTATCTCACTCTATCACCAAACCGAGCTCGTTCTGCAATACTTTAGTTCTTTTTCGAAGTTTGGCGTTCATGATGGCCCAAAACTTCTCAATTGGATGACGAGTTCAATGGGTTGAAGTCTATTGGTAGAAAAACAACATTGTTATCTCTGTACCAGTTTCACGCCGGCTGCGCGTTGTGACAGGATGCCAAATCCGGCCAATATATCGTCTTGCCTCCATGTGACCGCAGGAAAGGCAGCAGGCGCTTCTGGAGGCACTCGTCTCGCTAGGTTTGCTTATTCATGGTATCCGTCGTGATGTATGGCTGGCCCATCTCTCCACACTCACGGCCAGCTATACCATGAACGTTTTGATGAATTTGTTTACCTTCTTCTTCCTTATCTCCTCATGAACAGCCAACCGTGATGTGGCAACGTAAAGCTCCTGCCCCGGCAATTGCTTCGTGTCCACCGTGATGTAAGTCTCGTCGTCCATCACGACGCACCTCGGATTTTAACGGGAACGAAAATCTGTAACCGGACTCCTGAAGAATTTAGGGTAAAGGATTGAGGGTGCCAACTCCTCGACCCACTAAAAACCCTCTCGGCTCTAGAGCTCTAGGACAATATGAGAGGCCATCGCGTTTACAGCGGCCCATTCTCTGGATAAAGCTAAGACCATCATGTCGTTTCGCGTCATTGAAGCGTGAACACGCGAATAACACTTGTTCTGCATTTTCCTGGACATCTGCGCTTACGGGTTTTGCGAGGTTTTTGTTTTAATGAAGATTCAAAATCATCCGCTATGGGGTGACTCTGTACCGCACTTCAAAACTGCTAATCATCAATTTAGTCGCGACAAAGCGAAAAAAAACTATTCTTAAACAATTTATGTCCGGGTGGTATAAGACTAGCATTAAGAAACAAAACAAAGCTGATACAACTCTTCCTACGGAGGCAAAGCACTAAAAATAAGAAAAAAAAAACGGGAATATACCAATCCTTACACATTTTGGGAGGGAAGTGATTACATTGATTACATATATTACAAAACATACGGAGATTTGATGATTTTACTTTTTGTTTAAGTTGAATTATGAAATATTGTCTGTCTGTCTGTCGGTAAGCACTAACCACTCTTAGGCACATAAGCCTGTGCGTACTCTCTAGCTTACTTACGTATCTCTTGGTACTCAAGGCGGTGATCCATGCCGGCCCGCCGTACCTAAGTATGGACAGGGCGACGCTGGCCAGGAGTTTACGCTTACTCCCTTGCACCGCCGAGCTATTCGACATCATGCGGGATAATGCCGATATAGCCATTGAGGCTTTCTTGCAAGCGTAATCGACGTGACTGACAAAGGACAGCTTATCGTCGACCCCAAGATACCTCAAGAACCTCTTTGATTCTACTGTGCAGTTACCTGCACTGATCGTCTCATGTTGCTCCGATTTCTTATTGTTCACCACCGTGACCTCAGTCTTATAGTGGGCTAGCTCCAATTTCCTGGAGCTCATCCATCTCTCCACAATGCCAATGGAGTGTGTGGCCGTTAACTCGACCTCTTCGATGGATTCACCACATATCTCTAGGGTAATGTCGTCTGCGAACCCGACAATCTTTACCCTGCTCGGGAACTCAAGCTGCAGTACCTCGTCGTACATCGTGTTCCATAGCACCGGACCCAGGATCGAACCTTGTGGGACGCCTGCGGTGATCTGTACACGTTTCTGGCCTGCCTCTGTATTATATACCAGTACACGATTCAGGAAGTAGCTTCCGAGAATCTTGTACAGGTATCCAGGAACTTGTAGGCGCTGGAGCGAGTCGGCGATAGCCACCCAACTGGCGCTATTGAATGCGTTTCTCACGTCAAGAGTGACCACTGCACAGTAGCTTACTCCTCGCCTCTTACGCTGGATTGCCACCTCAGCCGTCTTGGCGACGGACAGGATGGCATCCACCGTCGACTTCCCTTTGCGGAAGCCAAACTGATTATTAGACCGACCGCCTGTACCCTCCTTGTACGTTGTCAGTCTGTTGAGGATTACCCTCTCAAGCACCTTACCCGCTGTATCCAACAGACATATAGGTCTATATGCTGATGGATCTCCTGGTGGCTTCCCTGTCTTTGGTAGCAGCACAAGGTTCTGAATTTTCCAGGCGTCCGGGAAGACGCCTTCGTCCAGACACTTTTGCATCACCACCCTGAACATTCCGGGATCCAGCAAGATAGCCGTCTTGATGGCCAGGTTCGGGATACCATCAGGTCCCGGCGCTTTGTTCACCTTTAGCGACTTTGCTATCGCAATGAGTTCGTCATTCGTCACCGTCGCCTCGTCGCCGGTCCCCGTTGTGCCGTTATCAATGCCCACGTGGTCACGGGTGTTTGGCGGAGCCGTCCAACCTTCCGTCGCTCTGACAGCATTAAGATCTGGGATACTGGAACGCTGGTCATGGGACAAATCTACGGCGGCGGGGGGCCATGGACTTCGGTCGTGGCTCGGAAAGAGTCTCCCAACGATCACCTGCAGCAGCTCTGATGAACGCTCGGTTGGAGCCGCAGATCCTCTGGTTTTGGCCATTCCTACCCGATAGGCGTCACCCCACGGGTTCGCATTGGCCCTCTGACACAGACCCTCGAAGCAGGCTCGCTTGCTGGCCTTTATCTCCCTCTTTAGTGCGGCCTTCACGGCGACTAGCGCCCCTCTACGCTCGATTCTCTCGGCGTCTGACCACGCTCTCTGCACCCTCCGTCTTGCGTGGGGGCATGTTCTTCGGAGGTCGGCAATCGACTCCATCCACCAATACACCGGCGATCTTCCATTCCTCGGTATGACTTCCCTCGGCATGGTCGCATCGCACGCTCGTGTAAGTGTCATAACGAGTCGTTCGCCGCAAGGTTCCTGGGTTTCGCGTAGATTCCGTTCCCTCTCAAGCGCCTCTTTAAAAGTCTCTACATCAAAGTAGGACGTCCTCCATCTGCGGGCGAATGGAGTGGATGCTTCTCCTTCCGCACGCTGCCTTGTATTGTGGACGATACAATATCGAACTGCCAAGTGGTCGCTATGGGTGTAGCCATCATCCACCCTCCAATTGCTTATCAGCCCAGGACTGCTGAATGTTATATCGATGATCGATTCCGCTCCGTTTCTATGGTAGGTACTCTTGATACCCACATTGGCTAGGTCTACGTTGAGCCTAGCCAAGGCCTCCAGAAGTATTTGGCCCCTACGGTTGGTAAGGCGGCTCCCCCACTCGAGCGCCCAAGCGTTGAAGTCCCCCGCTATTACCAACGGGGTCAGGCCAGTTAGCTCCGTTGTCATCCGATCTAGCATATTGGTAAACTGTTCGATCGACCATCTTGGCGGTGCGTAGCAGCTGCAGAAGAACACTCCATTCACTTTTACAACCACAAAGTCTTCGTTTGTGATAGACACAACCTCCTGAACCGGGTACTTGCCCGTCATCCATAATGCCGCCATATTAGCCCTGTCCGCAAACCAGTTCCCGTTGCCGGGTCTGTCTGTCTGTCTGTCTGTCTGTCTGTCTGTCTGTCTGTCTGTCTGTCTGTCTGTCTGTCTGTCTGTCTGTCTGTCTGTCTGTCTGCCTGTCTGTCGTCCATAATGCCGCCATATTAGCCCTGTCCGCAAACCAGTTCCCGTTGCCGGGTCTGTCTGTCTGTCTGTCTGTCTGTCTGTCTGTCTGTCTGTCTGTCTGTCTGTCTGTCTGTCTGTCTGTCTGTCTGTCTGAGCTACTCTCAGTGCTACATTATCCACAAGAAGTTAATCTTAAGGTATGCAAGAGAAAATTACGTTCAAACTGACATTAGTTTGAAGATAAAAAAATTATCTACACTCCCGCTTCACTTTACTTAATCTTTTAGTACAATTGTATGCTATCTCTTTTTCTCTCACGGAAATGTTACTCAATTTTCGTAAAAAGTGGATCTACTCAAAAATTGAGTTGATCAACTTTTTAACGAAAATTGAGTAACATTTCCGTGAGAGAAAAAGAGATAGCATACAATTGTAATTAAAAAATTTGGAGTAAAGAGAAGCGGGAGTGTATGACATGTTTCTACACAGAAAGAAAAACCATGATATAAATTACCGATCCGAGGGATGATTTAAAAACACAAAAAAAAAACAAAAACAATACAATAAAATTAAACACTATAAATGAACTTTAGACTAAAATTTAGCAAATGAAAATATTTTAGCACAACATATTCCAAAAAAAACAACCATAAACGCGCCAGTTCTATTAAATTTTTACTCATTTAATTGCAAGCGTAGCACGCCCGCACCGGGTTCAGTTAGTAGAAAAATAAACCGGAATATCAAAAATTATTCAAAATCTTAAGTTTTATAGATTCACCACTTCTATTTGCATCGCACTTCGTGGCACCACTACACGCAAACCGAAAATTTGGAACAAAAAAGATAATCAAATATGTTTAAAATTGCAAAACAATGCGCGACAAACCAGACCGCGTGCCCGTTTGCCCTGACTTTGCCCTTAAATGTGAACTTTACTTCATAACATGTTAAGATAGAGAATTCAACAGTGAATGCTAAACATTGAGTTGCAGGACATTACTTACTGTTATATTATTTTCCATCATCTTCTGTCTTCACATTCACCTATACAAGCAAGCTGTTTATTTTATAAACAGTACGTGGTTTTAAACCTTTCAACCAAGCTTTCAACTGCATGTGATGTGATAGTCTGGAGGAAGCAGTTGAGCTTTTGCGATCACAAGGTTCGTTGTTCGTATCTTGGTAGCTGACAAAAATATTGTCGCATCCTCTGTTTATGTGGACTCCACTAACATCCACTGATGAAATACATAACAAAACTGTAATAGAATCTAGCATCCTTGAGTTGGGTGATTTGATAATTATCCACTCATAAGCCAGTGCAATTTATTAGAAAGAGTATAATGATTCAATTGCATCAGCTCGATTATGCGTTGCCTTTTTATTTTTTCATGTGTCAAAAATGTCACAATTTGACCGGTTTTCGGGTCCACTAAACGAAGTCTGATTAAGCTAAATTTTTGCATAGGGACATTTTTCGAGGAAAGGAAACTTCTATGACTTTTCTTTTTTGTCACTCGTTGGTCAAATTTTGCCCATACATTCCTTTGACACCCTACTGTTTATCTACGAATTGGACAAGGGTGCTAATTCATTGCGCTACTGGACACGGTAAGTACAATTTCCGTTCGTATAAGGTTCGTAAATTAGTACATATTTTCTCCGAAAAGAAGATATCAACGACGAAGGCAACTTGTATGAATGCGTTTCTCCGGCTCAACTCAGTTTTAAACAAAGCAAAAAACAAATAGGGAAAAAAGAACCGAATCGAAATCTAAAATTAAATCTCTAAACATTTTTAGCCACAGAGCAAAAGGCAAACATCAAACGGATTAAATAGCTCCATGATTCACGACATCTTTCTCAACCGATCACGTCATAAACAGCAATAAACCAAACGTGCAACGTAATATTTATTTGCAAATTACGAGGTGCACCGACAGAATAGTCATTTTGTCGCTTTGTCCATAGCGCACTATAGAAGACTGGAATGCCTGTGGTCGTTAGGTCGGAAGTGCAAGCCTTACAGAGAAGGCATTATCGTTAACATACATCTTCACCAACTGCAGTCGCTCTATGGTCGGTAACTATTTTGCTAGGAGCATTCTGTAAGCAGGGCAAAATATGAAGAGACATTTGATCTAGATTGAGCTAAAAACACACTAAACGAAGTCGCCATATCGGTTGCCACTGAGAAGAGAGGTCCTGTTCTTGTGCCACAAATTCTATGCAGCATCTCAATAAAATGTTTGTTTTAGATGCTCTAGGTTCAGTATAAACGTGCAATTGAAAATCCATTTGTACTTTCGTAAAAATGCATAAATACGTACAGTGGACCAGTTCTACAGTAATTTATTTGCATGCAATTAATCTTCTCTGTGGGATATGGAGATGTGGTGGGTCGGTGGTGTGGTAGATGATTAAATAGGTAATTAGTTGGGTTGGTAAATGATTGGATAATGCGTACCATTGGTACTTCGCGATCTTGCAGGTAAAAATAGATCGTACAGTGACACTAGTCTTTTGTCCAGTTACGCCTATCCCTACCTCCCCGTGATGCCAATTGGGGTATGAGTTACCATAGAAAAGATCAGGTTCCAACCTGGAACCTTGGTCATATGCTGACAAGAAAAGAGAGGCTGCTCTCTTCGAAGGGTGCAGTATATCTGAGCGTTTGTTCTCCATGTCAGAGCCAGCTCAAAACAGTGTCAGTTTTCCATGTTAGGAGCGGCTGATCATCGACCTCGTGCCAGCGTGGGACTCTAAACAGTGCTGTGCACGCTGGTTCAGCCACCCTTAAAAGTAAAAAGATGTAAATAATACAGAAGTAAATATAAGCCGGAACAATCGGCAATGACATTGGCGATGAAATAATGACTACGATGGGAAATACGGACGATAGGAAAACTTCCCCTCGTTTAATTCCAAGCCAAAAGAAGCGTAAACAACGAAATTGTTTGCAATCTTGCATACGCCATACAACAATGTTTACAATCTTTCATACAATAGGCTAGATTCAGGCGTTATAAATATCCCATTATTTTTTGTCAAATCTAGCATTCCTTGATATGCATTAGATAACGCAGAAAATTCAATGCGCCTTTTTGTATTATGTCTAGTTTGGACTGTAAAAAGCACCAAGATCTAACAAAGTTCACCGAGCTACAAAGTTGACGATCTACAAGATATTAACGTGGTCTACTGCCACGGAACATTGGTGTCCAACGGGCACAAGAAGAAGAGGCGCGCAAAGTGCAGCCATGGTCCGAATAAAGTTCTGTCCAGTTAGAATCCGGAATCACTTATTGTGTTGCAGCGCCACGGAAAGTGAGTGTTTACAGCGGTTTGTTTACCTTAGCGTCCACTTTCTGTGGTATCAATTTCACAGTGTTTTGTGCAGTTAGTCAAAAGTTATTCCAGAAGGAAGCCGAGAGGAGAGCAAAAATTCTGCACACCCGCGTTGATAATCGCAACAACATTGAAAATCGCCAAATCAACCATGTGTGATGTGCTCAAACGTTTCAGGGAGCAAAAGAGCGTGGATCAAGTACCTCAAGGTAAGCGTCGTAGTGGAACATATGACCGCAAGCTGAACCCTGGACTATCAGATAATGAAATCGTACAAAAATACGCTACTGCTCGCAGTACCGTTCGAAGAATTCGTTTGCCAGGATATCGTTCTTATTGGGCCAGCAAGCAACCAAACTTGAAGCAAAGTTTCGTCACCAAAACTCAAGCTCAGAAATTGTACCAGCAGGTTTTTGCGAAGTACCAAGGATGCCTGCTTATCGACGATGGAACCTACGTCAAAATGGATTTCGGACAGCTTTCTGGCCAAAAATTCTACATGGCGACGGCACAAGGAGATGTTCCTGGGAAGTTCAAGTTTGCTTATATGGACAAATTTGCCAAAAAAACTGATGATTTGGCAAGGGATATGCAGCTGCGGAGCAAAGACCAAAGTGTTCGTGACGAATAAGACGATGGTCTCGAAGCTCTACAAGTAAGAATGCCTCAAAAACCGCGTACTATCTTTCATTAAAGCCCATAAAGGTCCCGTTTTGGCGAGATGCCACTACAGCCGGGAAGTCATCCAGTGGTACCGCGATAATAATTTCATCGATAAAAACATAAATCCACCCAACTGCCCGCAGTTCCGGTCCATCGAGAGATTTTGGGCAGTAATGAAGCGGAAGCTTAAAAAAAAGTGGAAAAACGGCTCGGAACGCGACTCAGATGACCAAAATGTGGAACAAATGTGCCAAAGAAGTTGACTCCGGAGGAGTGCAGCGTTTGATGGGAGGAATAAAGAAGAAAGGGCGAATGTTCATTAGAAACGAAGAGAAATGATTTGTATTGATATTTTTTCCTTAAAAAACAGTAAATTACCTTTGATTTGATGCATTAAACTTATTTGTACGTCAATCTGTTACCGAGATACAGATGATTGTATTATTCCGGATTCTAAATGGACATAGCTTTAGAATGGAGACAACTTCTGTATACAGCAGAGACCACATCGGCCTTGGTTTTATTGGTGCTGGTACTTACTGGTCCCCATACACACCTTACCACCATATCTAGGATCAAGTAAACCTCACCCTTTGTGAGTGGCCTTTTTTACTGTTGGTATAAATCGTTCCTAATCGCCTCTCAAGGATTATTATAAATTTAAAAAAAAAATTTAACAAAATTACTAAACGTCACGAGAACTCAGCGTAATGTTTATCAAAACGTCCCTCGTACATGCGTGCTTAAGTTTCTAAAATATAATAAAGAATGACATTAAGAACACTTTTTTGATGAACACAGTAATATATGATTTATTTTTAAACCCCTTGTATCGTCTCTGAAGAAAAAAACCATAACTGTCCTCAATAATTTCCCTTCTCTCAAATGCAACGAAAAGCCATGTAATTAGTGCATACGTACAACCATCAAAATATGCACTCTCAAAACAATATTTCACCCTCGCCCACAAACTTGCAGTAGAAAACAAAGTACAGAGCCCCATCCAGATTCTTATCACAAATACTTGCACAGAAATTATGACCAACCCGTTTCTTACCCGCAGACTTGCGGTGATGCATCTTTTTGCAAAAATGCAAGAATCTCCTGTGTCATCATCATCATCAGCTTCAGTGGCCCCAATGCTACGGGGAATCGTGCGACGTGCAAAGAGAGCTTAATTCATCCATCAACCGTTTCGTGCATGCGGCTCTGTGCTATAGATGGTGCTGGTTGGTGCGTCGATGAGCGTCTGTCATACGGTTACCAATTTGTTCTCTCCTCTTCCTCGGGGGATCATTGCGAAAAGTGGTTCGGGTTACTCTCTTGCATTGAAGGAGAGCGCGGCAAGTTCGAATAAAACAGGGATAAGGATCAGATCACTTCTTGCCACATTCGTCCGCTTGTCTTTCGCCAACATATACTTGTGCGAAATATATCCATCAGCATCTGTCCGGCACCATCATCGGCAAGCTTGTCGCGTAATCGCTTTCCAACCATCTACATAAATTCTCCGCAGCGCTTATGAAGAGAAACATAAAACAGGCTATATTATTATAATTACCCACATATTATATGATTATTGACAACAGAACTTTGTTAGCAGTCAAATCGGGAACAATGATCCGGTGAACAAGGATGTAAGTCATTTGATGTTCCTTTATTTGCGGAAAGGAGAACTTTGAACAACTTTCAAGTGCTTAATATTATGTGGTTCAGACCACGACACAATCTCTTTCTTTAACTCAAGAACAAAATCAGTGACGAACAAAAAGTTACATAGTTGTAAATGGTATAAATTACTATATGTTGACTTTTACGCAAATAAGATTCATAGAACTAATGCAATAGTTTCAGATTATTTAGGAAAACTAAATATGGTATACTGAATAGGAAAACTATCTAAGAACGCAATAAAGAAGATTACATTTAGGAATACAAAATTGTCAATTGTCAGCAAGAAAATGTGTCACTATATCATAAACAAAGCGTATTCGTGATTTTCCCCACGCGCAAGTGTCGCAAAAAGACATTTCAATCGCCGTGTGAGTGAGTGCCCGAACTGAGACTGAGAAAAGGAAGGACAATTTCTGCGAAGGTCCACAGTTCGTCCGAGGTCAGCTCGGATTCCAGGGGGATATCGCGTCATCAAAAGGAGGGCATGGCAAATCCAGTGCATTCAATGAGGAAAATTTCGAAGGAACACGGCATCAGCGACTTTACGGACAGGTGCGGAAGATCGTTAAGGAAGATCGCAGGAAGTCGAGGGCACCGAAAAAAAACATACATGTTTACCACCGCATCCGGAACCTACAAGTCTAGCGATGTAAGAAAATCTTAAACTTCCTCAAAAATCCGGTAATCCTGTTCACCGGTGAGAGCATGTTTAGCGTCGATCCCGTACCGTTAGTTTATAAGTGAACAGCTGTGAACAACACTAATGAACAACAACAAATCTTACCGTAAATTAATACTAGGGATAATATTGAAGGATTTTTATATCTACTATTTACAATTTATTTACATTGGATTACTCCTTGAAGACAAAAAGCTATTTGGCCCACATGCTACATAATCCCCTACTAAAAGTACGAAAATTTGTTTGGAATTCAAAGTATTTAACTGTAACAATCGTTATTGATCAAATTGATTACCGAATTCCAAGCAAATTTTCGTAGGGTTGAAACCCTAAACTGGTTGCAATAACAATGAAATTATTTGATAGTTGGCACGCTCTGACACACAGACTCATTCACACACACAAAAAACTGGACATTAAAATACTACCATCTGAAATGTTTGTCCATTTCAAAGGAGTAAACTAAGAAATTTTCCCTACTCCAGTTACATAAACCGAGCACTGAGAAAATTTCCGTAAATTTTACACAAACTAGTGAATCCTGAAAATGATCTACTCCAGAATCATATCCCGAACACAATGATCAATTTCATTTTCCACAAAAACAGTAACCGTCACACAATTGAGTTCGAACAAGCGAACGGTACAGTTCGTTCGGTCCGCTTTCCGTTGCTTTGGAAGCTCTTAACGAGTTGTTTACAGTATTCAGTATCAGTTTTTCTAAATCGCCAGTGAAATCGTCGTGAGTGAAATCAGTCTTGGTTTACTGAAGAAGAGAACATTGTGTGATAAGTGGTGCAACAACGTCATTGATTGCAATTAGCAATATTGCCACGATCGAGAAGCCATATTGTCCCGCATCTATACGGCACGCATACCAGCAGCCCATCGAGTGTAGCGTGTATTCTTCCATCCACCAACTACCACCGACCAGCAACATCATCGTCATCGTTTGGCTCCACGCTTAGACGGTACACGCGGTCACTCATCGTCGCTCGGCAGCAGCAGCACGCATTCGTCGCCCAGCTGCAGTAGATCCGTGATACATAGAAGATAAGTTTTTAGTAGTATAAAAGATAAGTGATTTTCATCGTAGTGTGTGTTGTGTGAGTGTGGAGAGTGATTGATAGTGTGTGTGAGAGTGTATTTAGTTTTAGTTTTTGTTTAGGTTTAGTTTGTTTATCTGTGATTGATTGTAGATAATTACGTTAGTGGTTGAGCGTGATAAGCTCCCACAAGCGAGCCATGGATGATTTATCGCAAGATGAATCATCTATGGCACGAAATGATGAGGTAGCTCATAGAGTTACCAGATCACGTGCATATCCAGACAGTTCAACTGGTCCATGGGTTGTTTATTTTCAGCCCAAATCGAAACCTCTGAATGTTTGTCAGATTTCTGATGATCTGACGAAGCGATTCTCGGCCGTGACCGAGATAATTAAAGTCAGACCCAATAAACTTCGGGTCGTTGTGTCCAATCTCAAGCAAGCTAATGAGATTGCTGTCTCCCAGCTCTTTACTCTAGAATATAGAGTGTATATCCCAGCTCGGGGTATTGAAATTGAAGGTGTGGTCTCCGAAACGAGTCTGACCCCTGAGATCCTGCTGAAGCGGGGGGTTGGTAGATTTAAGAATCCTCTGCTTCCCCCAGTTAAGATACTGGATGTGCGCCAACTTGGCACAGTGTCGACCAACAAGGGCGAAAAAGTTTACACCGTCAGACTCGTTTCGCGTAACCTTCTCTGGCTCAGCCCTCCCTCAATACGTCGAGTTGGGAAAACTTCGACTACCTGTGCGATTGTTTGTACCTCGGGTCATGATCTGCCAGAAATGCCAGCAGATGGGACATACGACCTCCCATTGCGGCAATAAGGCGCGCTGCTCCAACTGTGGGAGAGACATGAGGATGGCGCGTGCGCAGACAGCACACCTAAATGCGCTTTCTGCAAAGGAACTCCTCCTCATGCTCTCTCATCGTGCCCGGCGTACAAACAACGCGGGGAACAATTAGAACGCTCGCTGAAACAGCGTTCCGGGCAATCTTTGCTGAAATGGTTAAAAAGCCTCACCATCACCCGATGCCAATACAAATCCCTTTGCTCCTCTGTCAGATGACGAGTCTGACTTTGATTCGGCTGAAGAGGGAACATCGTTCACTTTTCCGGAAGGTGCTTCAAGGAAGCGAAGACGCGTCCGCCCACGGAAAGTTGTTGAAAAGAAGCCCGAGACCAGCTTGCCCATTTCAAAAGAGGTGGAAAAAAGGAAAACACTAATTCCTCCTGGTTTCCGTAGTACTAACTACACCCAGGACTTTCCATCTCTCCGGGGACATCCAAAACCCTGACGCCCCTATTTTAAGAACAGAAGCCCCCTCCTCAAGTGGGCTGTTCTCATTTGATGACATTGCCGAAGGTATCTTTAAGTACCTCGAAATTTCTGACCCTCTCAAAAGCATTGTTTTGGCAATGCTTCCAACAGTGAAGAATTTTTGAAGCAATTGACAATTAAGTGGCCCATCCTTGCAGCTATCATTTCCTTCGATGGATAATTTTCCAAATGAGGTCGAGGATTTGATCACTGTTCTACAGTGGAATTGTCGAAGTTTGATTCCTAAATTGGAATCATTCAAATTTTAGCTCACACTACCGGTTGTGATGCATTCGCTCTTTGTGAAACATGGCTCTCTTCCGAAATCAATCTTCCGTTTCATGATTTCAACATTATTCGGCTTGATCGTGAGGATTCACGTGGAGGTGGAGTGCTTTTGGGGATCAAAAGTGCTACTCCTTCTATAGAGTGAATTTTCCTCCAATTCAGGTATTGAAGTTGTCGCATGTCAGGCTGTTATTAAAAATAAAGGCCTTTGCATTGCTTCTGTGTACATTCCTCCTAGAGCACCAATTAACCGAAAACAACTTTCAGATATTTGTTCGGTTCTTCCTGCTCCTAGGTTGGTCATGGGAGATTTTAACTCTCACGGTACAGGCTGGGGAGAACTGTACGATGACAACCGGTCTTCCCTAATATATGACCTCTGTGACAACTTCAATATGACAGTACTTAACAATGGAGAAGTAACACGTTTGGCTGGTACATCCTCACTTGGCAGTAGATTAGACCTCACACTTTGTTCGAATTCATTATCGTTGGATTGCACATGTAATGTGATTCAAGATCCCCACGGTAGTGATCACTTGCCAATACAAATTTCGGTTGCCACCGGGTTCAATCCGTCGAAATCTGTCAACGTCGCGTATGATCTTACTCGTCACATCGATTGGATAAAGTTCAGGACAGCAGTAGATGAAGCCGTAACGACGGTAGAAAGGCTTTCACCGCTGGAAGAATATAACTTCCTCTCCAACCTGATCTTAGACAGCGCGCTTCAAGCTCAAACTCGACCAGTTCCAGGGACGTCATCTCGCAGGAAACCTCCTTCGCCATGGTTGGATCAGCAATGCACCGAGGTTTACCGTAAAAGTCCGACGCGTTTAAAGTTTTCCGTAGACGTGGAACACCTGAGCACTTCGAAGTATACACGGCTCTCGAACGCGAACTTAAGAGCCTCATCAAGGCCAAGAAACGCGGTTACTGGCGAACATTCGTGAACGGGCTATCGCGCGAAACGTCGATGAGTACTCTTTGGAACACGGCGCGAAGGTTGCGTAACCGAACTACGAACAACGAGAGCGAAGAGTACTCGGACCAATGGATCCTCAAGTTTGCGCGAAAAGTTTGTCCAGATTCTGTCCCGGCACGGATGATTCCTCGCGAAAACACGAATTCGATAGATGAGATCAGCCAACCCTTTTCAATGGTAGAGTTCTCTCTCGCACTCCTTTCGTGTGGCAATACGGCTCCAGGGGCTGATAGGATCAAGTTCAACTTGCTTAAGAACCTCCCAGACGTCGCGAAGAGGCGCATGTTGAACTTGTTTAATCAGTTTCTGGAACTCAACATTGTACCGGATGATTGGAGACGGGTGAGAGTTATTGCCATTCAAAAACCTGGTAAGCCCGCGTCCGACCACAACTCCTATCGACCCATCGCGATGTTATCCTGTATTCGAAAGTTGTTGGAGAAAATGATCCTCTTCCGTCTGGACAAATGGGTTGAGACGAACAACCTGCTTTCAGATACTCAATATGGTTTCCGTAGGGGTAAGGGAACGAACGACTGTCTCGCGTTGCTTTCCGCGGATATTCAGTTAGCTTTTGCTAAAAAGAGCAAATGGCTTCTGTATTCTTGGATATAAAGGGAGCTTTTGATTCAGTATCTGTTGAAGTTCTTTCAGATAAACTCCACGCTTGTGGCTTTTCACCATTAATGAATAATTTTTTGTACAATTTGCTGTCAGAGAAACATATGAGCTTCTCTCATGGAACCTCTACAGCTTCACGATTTAGCTACATGGGTCTCCCCCAGGGATCATGTTTAAGCCCCCTTTTGTATAATTTTTATGTCAAAGACATTGACGGTTGTCTAAGTGACAATTGTACGTTGAGACAACTTGCAGATGACGGCGTAGTGTCTGTCACGGGACCCAATGGGGTCGATCTGCAAGGACCCTTACAGGATACCTTAGACAATTTGTCTACTTGGGCTCTAGAGCTAGGTATCGAATTCTCTACGGAGAAAACTGAGTTGGTAGTTTTTTCAAGGAAGCATAACCCTGCACAACCGAAGCTTCAAATTTGGGGTAAGCCGATAACTCATTCTATGTCATTTAAATATCTTGGGGTCTGGTTCGATTCAAAGTGCACCTGGAGATCCCATATTGAGTATGTGAAGCGAAAGTGCCAGCCAAGGATCAACTTTCTCTGCACAATTACCGGAACCTGGTGGGGAGCTCATCCACAAGATCTTCTAACGTTGTACCGGACAACGATTTTGTCGGTTATGGAATACGGTAGTTTTTGTTTTCAGTCAGCGGCTCGGTCGCAGTTCATGAAACTGGAACGTATTCAGTATCGGTGTCTTCGTATCGCGTTAGGTTGCATGCACTCGACTCACACCATGAGTCTTGAAGTGCTGGCTGGCATGTTGCCACTCTCGGATCGGTTTACAGAATTATCTCTCCGGCTCCTCACCAGGTGTGAAGTTATGAACCCTCAGGTAATCGAACATTTTGAGAAGCTCCTTGAGTTGAATCCTCAAACCCGCTTCATGACCTTGTACCATTTGTACATAACACAGGATATCAGCCCTTCGCCGAACATTTCCAATCGTGTTTGCTTCTCCGATTTCGACAATTCGGTTCATTTTGATTTATCCATGAAGCAGGAGCTTCGTGGAATCCCAGAGCATCATCGTCCTATGATTGCTCCGGTGATATTTGCTGCAAAGTTTGGCCAAGTTGATTCCACTAAATCGTTTTTCACTGACGGATCTTTGATAGAGGAGTCAGCAGGCTTTGGTATATTTAATGAAATTTATAGCGCCAACCGTAAACTTCAAGCTCCTTGTTCCGTATATGTTGCTGAATTAGCGGCAATACATTTTACGCTAGAAATTGTTGCCTCATTAACACCGGATCAGTACTTCATTTTCACGGATAGTCTCAGTTCTATAGAGGCTATTCGCTCATTGAGGCCGGTAAAGCACTCCTCGTATTTTCTCATGAAAATACAGGAGCTTCTAAGTGCTTTATCTTCGCGTTATTTTATCATCACCTTTGTATGGGTCCCATCTCATTGTTCAATTCCAGGCAATGAGAAAGCGGACTCGCTTGCAAAGGTGGGCGCTATGGAAGGCAATATTTGTGATCGACAAATCGCCTTCACTGAATTTTTCCCATTTTTCGTCAACAGTAACAGCTGGCAGTATAAATGGAGTAAAAGAGATTTGGGGCGATGGCAACATTCTATCATCCCAAAGGTGTCGAAGAAATCTTGGTTTAGCGGGATGGATGTGAGTCGAGACTTCATTCGTGTCATGTGCCGCCTCATGTCCAATCATTATTCTTTAAACGCTCATTTATACCGGGTTGGGCTGAGCGACAGCAATCTCTGTGAGTGTGGACAAGGCTATCAGGACGCAGATCACGTTATTTGGTCTTGTGCTGAGCATTCTGGAGTCAGATCTGAGCTTTATGATTCCCTTCGGGCTCGAGGTAGACAACCCAATGTGCCAATTCGAGATATTTTGGCTGTACGTGATTTGGAGTACATGAAACTCATTTATGTGTTTTTGACTAACATTAGCATTAGATTGTAGTTAGTTTAACCTGTATGTTTAGAATAAGTTTTTTTAATACGTGTATGTGTGTGTGTGTTTTTTTTTCTTTTTCAAGAAATGTTCGATTCAAAAGAAAACCATAAGTTGTATAGTTAGTGTTTAGATAATTTTGAATTTAAATTTAATGTGTTATGTAACCATACTTTAAATTCCCACCCTCCTTCCCATCCGTAATTTGTTATTCCTATTAACCTCGAGACGGCCGCGAGTAATCGGCTCTATCCTCCTAACTTTAGTTTTAACATAAATGATGTATAAAAATATGAAAATTTGGCTTAAAGTTAATTCGATTGAGCCTGTACAAATAAATGATTATTAAAAAAAAAAAAAAAAAAAAAAAAACATTAACCGTGGATTATGTTACATTTACTCCAGAACATTTATCCGGAACATTAAACGTTAACAATTTCCACTTAAATAAACTGATTAAGTGTACTAAAACACATCAGATAATAATATCCGAGAACTGTTTCACCTAAACATCAACCATAAATAAGCCATCTGTTAAATTTCTTGCGAAATATTACCAGGAATCAACAATACCACGAACACCTCAAGCATCCGGCTTTTTCACAATGGGAGCGAACCGGGGAACTCACTCCCGTAACCCAAGCACTCACGCGCGTTGCCAACTTTACGGAACAAAATGAACGAACTGTCATTGAAAACTAGTGAATTGAGTTTTACACCAACCTAACATAACCTCGCAAAATGAATCGGATGAATTTCTTTTGACAGGAGTCCGTGGTTTGTTTATCCCATCTGTTTGAATTCGAAAACAAACAAACCACGGACGGCTGTCAAAACTGAACTCCATTCATCAGGATGAACCACACGTTCACTAGTGACGTCTTCTTGCAAAATTCTATAATTTAGAAGAAAGTAACAGTGGCTGCATGAACTGGAGCCTGATTTTCGTAAATTCTTGGCGAAAAGGAGGATTGAACGACGGTGATCGCAATCTGGAGGCTAAAAGGATGGTAACTATGAAGTAGTTAGAAGTAGAAGCTGAAGTAGAAGTAGAAGCTATTTGGCCCACATGCTACAAGTTTTCTACCGATAAGAGACGTGACCAACGATTGGTGGCTTCCGATAGCCGTTCTGGGTGAAGGATATGTGGCCGCCATCCAACCCCGACCTTAATCCACTAGATTTCTCAGTACGGGGCGTCATAGCAGCCAAGGCCTATGCTAATCGGCCCCCGAGTAATGTAAACCTTGAACAGACATGGACCCATACCAGGAGAGAAATGGATCCCGGCTACATTGTATTTTTTTTTTCCGTCGGCCTACTTCCTCACATGGTGACAATCCCCGACGCCAAGGAGACGCCTCCACCTGGACCCTACCTATCGACTCATGAATATGAGCGGGGACCAACGGCTTTACTTCCTTTCCGAAGGAAGACGTGACCAGATTTTTCGCATCAGAAAAACCACCGACGTCGACAGGGATTGAATCCAGACCAACTGGGGTGCCAAGTAGCAGTCACGTTTACCACTACACCACTGACGCCAGCATTTATTTTATTTGTTTGGCGAGCAGTGAATGGCAGTTTATTCGATCAGACAGCAATTCCACGATGATAAGTGCCTTCGCGGCTTCACGACGAATTTAAAGAGTGTCCAAAGAGCGTAGCGGATGAAACGTCGTTGAATTGACTCAATACGGTCGATGCCATTTTGGAAATGAGGGTTCCAGACTGGGGAAGTGGACCTCACCAACAAACAGTACAGCAACCTAAGGTAGTACACGCCTCAAAATTATTTAGCAACACGAAAAATAAAGCCGATATTTTGGGAAGCTTTCGTGATGATGTTGGACATGAGAGGTTTGTACGAAAGTTTATTGTCGAGTATCACACTAAGGTCCTTTACTTGGTAGTCTCTTTGCATAGGAGTTCCAACCAAGGAATGACCGAAGACAATGAGAGCCTTCTTCCTAAAAAACTGTAAGGCGTTTCGTATCGAATCCACATGAATATAGATTTTGAGGTCGTCAGCAAAGCTTAGTCGATCAGATTTCAGCAACAGGTTGACATCGTTGAAATACAAAAGAAAAATCAGCGGCCCAAGATGACTACCTTAGGGAATGCCAGACAAGGCGGGAAACGAAGAGGAAAGCTCATCGCCAATTTTAGCCTCGAGAGTTCTGCCACAAAGATACGATTTGAACCAGTGAAGCAAGGAAGCGCAAAAGCCAAGTCTTTCCAGTTTTGCCACAGCGATGTCATGGTTGATATTGTCGAGGGCAGCAGATAGGTCCATGTACACAACGTCCGTTTGTGAACCAGTTGAAATCCCATCCATGATGAAGGAAGTGATTGAAAGAAGGTTTGTGGCCGTTGAACGCTTCGGCATGAATCCATATTGATCGTCGCTGATATATTGTTTCACGTGGAAAAATACGGGTTCCAAAACGGTCAGTTCAAACAGCTTAGAGGCTGCGCACAAGCTCGAAATTTCGCGATAATATCCGCATTTCTTCTAACTCCCTGTATGTGCAAGGGAAACATTTACGCTTCCTTCCATAGTGTTGGAAACTTACCGGTCGTCAATGATGACGAATAGATGTGGCATAATGTTGCAGTCAGCGAAGCAATGCAATGTTTTAGAAACACGGTTGGAATACCATCCGATCCAGCGATGTTTGTCGTCTTCAACTTGTTTGCAGCGGCAACGATATCGTCGATAGAGATTGCGTTGAAGTGCCGGTCAGACAAAGGGACGTTAATCGAAGCAAGTTTGATTTGCTGTGGCTGGAGGGCATCGTTATGGAAAACATCTGCAAACTTTTCCGAGAACATGCTACAGATGTTGACAACGGACTCAGCGATAACTCCTTTCCGAGGGATGGATGAAGGTGAACCATTGCGTTGCTCATTGATGTGTCGCCAGAACACCTTGGAATAATGCTTCAATTTGCTTTGCAGCTTGCGTTGATGGGCCGAGAATCAGCGTCGAGCCAGCTGCTGGTTCGATGGTTGAGCGTCACGTAATGGTTCCGTAATGCAATGGACTGGTTTTTCGAAAACCTACATAAAGCCGCCCTCTTTTTGGATTTCAGCCTGCCCAGGGCATCTGTCTGGCATGGTCCTTTTTCGAGGTTGGAGAGACTTTCTTTGGAACGTTTCTGTCGAGCAAGTAGCTCAACATGTTGGAGAACGTGGTAGTGGCGTTATCGGCGTCGTTCATGTCGAGGGTTTCATTCCAGTTAACACTGCTAAGCACATCGAGAACGCTGTCGTAATCTGCATCGCAGAAGTCGTGGTAGGTGGATAGCGATAGAATAGCTGGTTCGATCAGTTCACTAGTCATGAGATTGAGAAGAAGTGTTGGATGATGAGGCACCTATTTTACCATTGCATATGGGGTTACCATGATGCTTGACTGCGTGCCATCATTCACGAAGCAAAGGTCAAGAGATCGTCCATTTTCATTCATAATTTTATTAATCTGACGTAAGGATGTAACGGAATTATGATCAAGCATCGAAACTGAACTCGCATGGATGCGCGATTGAGAAAGGTCGGGATAAAGGAAGCTGTCGGATCCACGCCACCAATTGACACCGGGGAGGTTGAAATCCCCGATTATTATGATTTCGTCTCTAAAGGATGCATTTGCAGAAATTTGTTCAACTGACTGAAGGTGCACATTTATGGAATCATCGTCGCTAACTCTGTCAGGAAAGTAAGCGGCTCATAGATACAAGATATGATCTTTGAGATTCAACGAGATCCAAACTTGCTCCGCCGACTTCCAAAATTCATCTTCAACGATATCTGATTCTAGGCCGACTATATAGTGCACTTCGGTCGTACCGAATTAGCTTGTACGACGAACCAAAAGCAGCAAAGGAGGGAGTGTTATCATTGAGCCATGTCTCAGTACGGACGATTATGTCGTACGAACAGTCCGAGCTAGCCAAAAAGTTTTGGACTAGACTAGAGTTCATACCGCCGACATTCCTGTAGTAAATTTGCAGTTTGTGCACACTGAGATCGCTCCCAACCATACGATGGGAGGTCCCGGAGGAGTTAGCGGTATTGGACGAGGTTCGTGAGCGGCCGTGACAGCTGGTGATCACTAGTGGTGGTGTTTCGGTAACGTCGATCACCGTGAGCCTGGCAGCCAATTCGAGTCGCCAATTTGCAGAGATGATGCGACGTTGATGAAGGTTGATTGCAAACGGCGAATAGATCAGCGCAAGAAATGTTCGAGATAGCAGCGTACTTGCCCGTCTTCCAACTCAAACGTAAGACCGGGACGACTACTGATCGCTGGAAGCGAAGGTTCGACTGCGATGAGAGGAACAGGGGCTCCCTTGAGGGTTAGGGCAAGTGTGCGTCCCGGTTTCCAAATTGCAGAAGATGACTGAACGTATTGTAATAAAGCTTGACTGAAATCAGTGCATGACATGTTCGAGTTTACAGCATACTTGCCTGGAATTGGTGTTCGGAAGACCCCATCTTCCAACTCAAACGCAGGACCAGAACACACCTGCGGCAAGTGTGTGTCCCGGAGTCCAAATTGTAGAAGTTGAGCGTACAAGTTTCGACAAATTCGACAAAGAGGAAGGTCAAGCAGAGAATTGTGAGCTTCGTCGAGACATGTGTCAGGTGTGCGTTTTGGCCTAAACCAAACGCAGGGTTTATGGTCGTTTACACCAGTGATATAAACTCTTCCATTGAGAGGCTCATTGGATCTTTGGGCGCAGCTATGGGAGTTGAGTGCTTTTTATTGACCAGCCCCGTAAGCAGCACGTGTAGTATAACGGGAGCCGCATATCCTTCATTAGCGTTGTGCACGTCGGACAGAACCAGAAAACTTGGTGATTTCTCATCATTGCGTCGTGCACACCAGACGCCACTCCAAAGCAACGAGGATGAAAAATTGCCTTACAAAATCCTTGACATTCGATTTTGATTTCTCCGATGTCACCAGCACACGAACTGCACACGAAGGACATTTTACTGTTCAGTTGGGTCTTTTCAACACTCACGCTTGAAAACAGTTGACAAGACCACAGCGTTTCGAAAAGTAAGGTGCGGACCATTTAGAATTGGAACGAACATGTTTGATTCTTATAGCGACACTAGTGGTCGAATTTGTAAACTTTGACATCTTATGTGTACCCTATAATAATAACAACATCAGAAGTTTTTTTTTGCAGTGCAGTTGGAACGTGTTTCAGAGATATATAAAATGGAAGATGAAAGAAGAAAAATAATTGTGAGCAATCATTTGAAAACCCCTTCGTGGTCTGGGCCAAAACTCGCTAAAGTGTGGAGTTTTCCCCGAAATACCGTGTGGCGTGTTTTGAAAATGTACAGAGAAACTTTGTTGACGGATCGCAAGCCTCAAAGCAAGCGTCGGGCGGGTACTGTCAACCATCAGCTGCGGAACAAAGTCATTAAGAACATTAAGGCAAACCCAATCAATCAGACCGCGATTTGGCCAAAAAGTTTCGCGCCGCACGCAGTACCGTGCAACGTATTTGTCTCCGCGAAGACTTCAAGTCATACCGTGCTTGTAGACAACCCAATAGGGATTAAAAGCAGAACAATGTGGCCAGAATCCGCGCCAGAAAACTGTATGATCAGGTATTGACACAATTCAATGGCTGTCTCCTCATGGATGATGAAACCTATGTAAAGGCCAATTTCAAATAGATACTAGGACACAAAATTTACTTTGCTACGACTCGGGGAGATGTTCCTGCTAAATTCATGTTTGTGTTTGCAGATAAGTTTGCCCGTAAATACATGATTTGGCAAGACGTTTGTAGCTGTGGTAAGAAGACCAAGGTTTCCATCACTGATAAGATATTTAATTCAGAGCTGTACAGAACGGAATGTCTCCAAAAGCGAATATTTCCATTCTTCAGATCCCACAATGAACATGTCATGTTTTGGCTAGATCTTGCAAGCTGTCATTAAACTAACACAGTGCTACAGTAGTATGAAACCAACGGGATTCAGTATATACCCAAAGAACTTATCCCACCAAACTGTCCCCAGCACAGACCGATAGAGATATTTTGGGCTATTATGAAGGGGAAGTTGAAGGTGAATGGCAGTGACGTCAAACGCATCAACCAAGTGGAATAAGATTGCCAAAACGATGGATGAGAATAATGTGCGCCGGTTGATGAAACGTATTCCGGGAAAAGTCCGCAGATTTCTTCGAAATCGAGATAGGGTTGGGAACGGCTTAAGCACCCCAATACCCTAGTCCAAGCACGGGGTAAACGTTAACCTACAACGCTCATTTTTTTGAGACATGGTGCTTCACTACATGGAGCACCATACTGCAAAAAATGAGTGTTGAAGGGTCACGTTTACCCCGTGCTTGGAATAGGGTCTTGGGGTGCTTAAGCCGTTCCCTACCCTAATTAACTTTTTTTGTATTTCCCCTTTAAAGTTCACATAAACTCGAGCATCTTAATCAAAACAGGATACTATTTTGTTAATGTATATCCGAAATATACACAATAGTCTATGTTCCAATTCTAACTGGACCACACCTTACACGATCATCATTGCGTTCCGGAAGCGTATGGAGGCTGTGTTTACGCGTGGCCTCGCGGTCTTGGTCAACTGGATTTCTTTCGGATGAAATTGGTTGCGACATAAGTTAGAACTTAATTAATAAGATAGTTGATACAAAGAAAGTTGAGGAATAAGAGAATTTTGGGAAAAGGGTTCAAATTCCTGACTTAGCAGATATTACCAGTTGCATACGACTTATGAGGTTTTTCTATGAGCCTTGTTAGACAAAATCTATCCAGGGGCATTTTAAGTTATTGAACTACGCCACTAATTTTCAATATTTTCCCCGCAGTGCGATATACTGAAAACCTTCTTCATCAAATTGAGTCGAAAATATAACCACATTGCATTTGCTAATCTGTGGTATTCGATACAAAATCGATTAAGAGTTTCGATCACAGCCAATAGGATCTTTTAAAATGTACATAAACATTTAAATAGTCATAAGGTTGCTTCAAGCAACTTAGGAGACCACTGAAAGTCCAAGAAGAAGAATTTTTCTAATTACCTGGAACGTCCTTAGGCGAAATATGTCGCCTTTGGTAAAATGAAAAGCCTGTTCTCTAATGAAGCACATATTATCCGCCTGCTCAGAAGCTAAAAAGTACTAAAACTAACCCATAATCCTTTCCGGTATACAAAGAACGTTGTCTTTTGCCTGAGTCGAACACGCCATACTAGATTCAACTCATCCAACAGAGTCTCAAACTATCAGTTAACCCGTGGAATGTTGAAGTTATTACCCTGTATGTGTACCCCCGCGGGCTTTTCGCCGTTCTTCTGAACGATGATGGAAATCTTTGGCTCGGTCAAGTACAACATTTCCCTCGTCGGTCATCGTGCGCGGTATGTACTCTTTTTATAATGTACTATCAGATATTCAAAATCAGATCTCGGAAAACAATTGTCGGTAGTTGATGGATGGGCTCAAACCAGGGGCCTCCTACCGACGGTCTTCACCGATTGACAGAGCGCGGTATGCAGCGGCATTGCGGTAGCGAGGGCAACAGTTTCGCTACTACTTATGAGCGATCGATGCTGTGCTTGATTTACAACCGTGAGAAGGCTGTTTCTCTGCTGCAAAATAAAATCTAAATGGCGATGTAATTTGTATTTCCTCAGCCATTTATAAACATAATCAGATTAAAACGCAGTACTCTGTAGATGTTTCCAACCACTATCATCATAAACGTAATTTGGAACACCGACCGAAGCGAATCGTATCAAATGTTACACACATAATCCTTGTTACCTGGGAGCACCATAATTGATTCTCTCATCAAAAAATGCAACTGTACAACATGTTCGTCCCATCCGGTGCTGGTTCGACTATCCGAGGGTTTGTTCTCAAATATCCAACCATCAAGTGCACATTTAAAAGATAATTTGAAATCATTTATTATATCACGCAAGAAGTAGAGCCCGAAGAGTTATATGAATTCGCATAAATTCGCCACTCTCGCAATAGGCAGTGATATGAGCTATCAACGTATCCTCTGCTCAACTGCTTCTAATGGAGTTATATGGGTATAATTTGAAATTAATTAGCACTGATGTACTTAGTCATTTACGGATTGGCATGATGAAGGGCTCTATCTTTTAGAAAATCTCTGCTTGGGTAAGTTAGATTACCAACTTAAAAATTGTGAAAGTTTTAACCTAAAAGTGATTCAAGACATTTTGGGATGAAGAACCTAGATCTATTCAACTTTTGTTTCGTTTCCCCATTAATTGAATTAAGCACAGATAGCCGAGCATGAATAATAGCATCAGGCAACTGTTTTTTTATAACATATCTCAAACTACTTCCCGTTATGTTAAGGGATTGTTAATTCCACCTTCCATGTTAGTAGGAGGAGCCTTTTGATGCTTAGGCCAGGAAATCCATCTTCAATCATCTATGCAGCCAAGTAGTCACTCCCATAATCAAAGCAAGCTAAAATGCCTCCTCTCGGTGAGCTTCACTCGCGTCACAAAACTGGACGGACATAATTTCTCAATGTTGCATGCAAACTACGACGGATGGAGGTATGTGTTGGTGGACAAGCGAAGGTACACCGATACGTCGTTGCAGCGGTCATTCTTCTGCAAAAATGTGCCTCGGGCGCTTGACATTCTCGGTCGATTGTGATTATTGCCAGCCTCAACATAATGCCGTATATTGATGGTAGGAGTTTGTCACTGTGGATCTTGGTGGGGTAGAATTAGAAACGGTACTCAGAATGAGATCGCAAGTATCAGAAAGTTGTTTTATCAAGACAATCTTTGAATCCAAAATCCAAAAATCTGAATGTTCGGTACGTACTTAAGAATAGTTAGTGTGCCAATAGATGTGTATTGAATATCACTCGATTTTAAAAGGTCCTAAGGAGCAATCATAGACTCACTTCATTCACTTTCTTTTTCATCAATAACTGTTGGCAAGCTCCTAACTGCCAGCGCACCTGATGTTCCATCGACCTTGCACCACTCATATGTACAACAATAGACAGGGAACAAACATGACAGGTAGCATGAACGACTATGAAAGGGTGAGTGAAAACAAAAACAAACATAAAGTACGAGAAGTAAATTTACTAGCGACAAATAAGTGACGATTAGAACAATATACACTGAAAAAAATCTTGTAGTAGAAACTAAAATTTTACCCGACTATGTCTATTTTTAAAACTACCATGAAATTTCAGTCAAATTTACTACGTTTATGGTCAATAATCAATATGAAACAAAAGATCGACCCAAGGTAAATCTGGCCGCACGGTTCAATACACCAGCGCGTCCCTGGGGGTCGGAACAAAAAACGTTTGACATGCATTTGTTGATGTTTCATTGACAAAAATATTGGTGAAAAGTTTTTCTCGATTGATCGACGCATTTCAAAATTACAGATCATGGAACTTGAGAAAAGAAAATTAATTGTGCACAAACATCTGGATCTCAAAAATAGCAAAAGTATTAAAATTCCAAAAGTAAACGTTGCAAAGATACTCTGAGTGTGCCCAAATCTTCCTTCTGATGGCAACGATAACCCTCGGAATTCAAGCTGACTTCGTACGACCTGTGGCTACCTTTGCGGTCGTCCTTTCTTTTCTCTGTCTAAGACTCTTTTGACGGTCCACCGGAACACTCCCATGGCGATTAAAATGTCTTTTTGCGTCATTTGCGCGTGGGACTAACTCTAAGACTAGTAGGTTCCGAACAAATACCTTTTTTTTCTTGGCCCAGTCAGTACTAGCACATCGGTCCCAAGCTTAATAATGCGCCCCTTATAATGAACTCACACGAACATACTCTCAAATGTTCTGTCAAAATAACACAGCAAATCAAAACAAAGGCGCAAGTATGCATAGCAAGGTGCTGGCTTCAAGGTGTACTTCGGCCCTAGGGGTTCTACAACAGTGAATGACTGTTGCTGCTACGCTGAACATAGACTATTTCACATATTTCGGATATACATTAACAAAACAGTATTCTGTTTTAACTGAAATGTTCAACTTTATGTGAACTGAAGAAGGAAAATACAAAAAAAATTAATCATCTACATTTACAGGAAATTTGTGGAGTTTTCCCGGAATACGTTTCATCAACCGGCGCCCCTTATTATCATCCATCGTTTTGGCAATTTTATTCCACTTGATTCTCAATTCATTTGACGACACTGCGAATCACCTCCTGCTTCCTCTTCATATTAGTCCAAAATCTCTCTATCGGTCTGAGCTGGGGACAGTTTGGTGGGTTGAGTTCTTTCGGCATAAACTGAATCCCGATCGTTTCATACTACTGTAGCACTGTTTTACTGTAATGACAGCTTGCAAAATCTAGCCAAAATATGACAGGTTCATTGTGGGATCTGATGAACGGCAATATTCGCTTTTGTAGGCATTCCGTTCTGTACAGCTCTGAATTAAATGTCTTTTCAGTGATGAAAACCTTGGTATTCCTACCGCAGCTACAGATGCCTTGCCAAATTATTTATTTACGTGCAAATTTATCCGCAAACACAAACTTGAATTTGGCAACATCTCCCCAAGCCGTAGCCGTGTCCCAGTAGCTGTTTGAAATCGGCCTTTACATAGGTTTTATGTGGCAAAAAAAGTGAAAATGTCTACACCGTTCGTCCCGAAAGTGAAGAAAACTGCGGGCCTAAAGTCTTTCAAAGTAGGTGTTGCTCCAAATCGTAACAATACGCAGTCCAAAAACGCAAAATTACGAGCGTGGAAATTATATTACACTATCTTGAAGGACTGTTCAATAATAGACGACGCAAAGCTGAGCAGATTCCAGGACTAGAGTTTTATACATCGCTTTAAAGAGGAAATGATGCTCAACATTTTAAGCAAAAAAACGGGCAAAGTTTCCGACGGAATTTCTCGTATGGCAGGCAATACGTGGATGCGGTCTGAAAAACGACATTTTCATCGCGACTGGCACCATAAAGGGTGACCTACATAAAATTGCATCACGGAAAAAACGCTGTAGAAGAGTACAAAGCTGACCGATCCTATTCAAACTTTCAGACCATAAAATATTACCTATTAGCACAGAGAGCAGACGAATTGGCTCATTCGAATATAACAAAAAATCATGTGTTTGCTTATATAGTGGCGCCATAGTGCGGCGACATTCCATACTAATTACTGCCATCACGGTGAAAACAATCCAAAATATATTACTTTTCCCTTGGGTAAGAAGCGTTCACCGTGCAGTTAAATTTTCGATCTGTCATCTGGCACCCATGTTAAACAGCATAATGTAACCCATGTAAAAAAAGAGAATCCACGCGTGATCGATGCCAGGTACCATTTTTGCATTAGTATGACTGTGTGACATGTACAATCATACCTTATGCCCAGGGAGTCGAGAAATTTTCTTTAATGAAAAAATCCCAGACCAGACCGGGAATCGAACCCAATCACCTCCAGAACCTTTACGGACTGAGCTAAGGGAGAACCCATGAAACCCACCTACTGCGTCTAAATTTGTATTCACATGTTCGTCCCATTTCAAGCTTTCATCATCACTTTGTTTACCAACTTCGAAAACGTAACAGAGCAACTCTATCAATGTCCCTACACTCCCGTTTCATTTTACTCAATTTTTGAGTACAATTGTATACCGTCTCTTTTTCTCACACTCACAAATGTTACTCAGTTTTCGTTAATCAGTGGATCAACTCAATTTTTGAGTAAATCCAGTATTTACGAAAATTGAGTAACATTTCCGTGAGAAAAAAAGAGACGGTATACCATTGTACTAAAAAATTGATAAAAATAAAACGGGAGTGTATGTCAAATTTGAAACACTAGCGCCACCTCATTAGACATTCCATACTAATTTGAATCGACAGTTCCGTTTATGATCACAAGCTGTCGTTTGGCCTGGATGTCTGTTCACTGTGCTATTAGTAAGCTTTTGTCATATTTATTTCATTCAATATATTCAATTTCATTGAATATAACCGTGCGCTAACACCTGACGCTTAACTTCTTTCATAAGTTTCTGTACAGCATCTGGCTGCAGCTTCTTCTGTACGGAAACCCGCGTCTTCATGTCCTTTTCAGATTTGACCTCCTTGTGATGCTTCGGAAGCAGGCACTATAATAGACCAGTATTTTTCGATTGGTCTTAGTTCTGGTGCGTTGGAGGACCATCGTACAACAGTACAACATTTGAATAGTGGCACAAAGCTAGATCGGTAGGGCCGTCGTGTTGCTTCAGCAGAGGAACCAGACACTTCTGTAGGCACTCCTTGAGATAGATCTTTCCATTTACAGTCCCGGTAGTCAAGAACGGCGCACTCCGTATGCCACCTGAGCACTTCGCTTGCCAAATCATGTATGTCTTGGCAAACTTTGAAAGTTTCTGCATCCTTACTTCCTCCGGAACATCAAACTTGTGCTGGGCGGCGAAGAACAGTAGTCCCGGAAGCTGTCGGAAGTCCGCCTTGACGTAAGTCTCATCACCCATGATAAGACAATGAGGCTTTGTCAGCATCTGGGTGTACAATTTCCAGGCCTGTGACTTTCCTACCGTATTTTGCCGTTCGCTACGATTTGGAACCTTCTGAAGTTTGTTCGTATGCAGTCCCTCCCGGTCCTTGGCTCTCTAAACGAAATACTTGGACAGATTCAACTTTTTGGCCACATCCCTGACCGAAAGATTGGCATTCCGCTTAGATACTTTCACGAAACGTTTGTGACCCTGATCACTGATAAAACGTCTATTCTGACCACATTTCTCCTTCGATTTGATGCTCAGAGCTTCGTAGTAACGTTTAATCGACTCACGACTCACCGTTGACTGCACGATTCCGAGTTGTTTTCTGATGTGTCCTTGCTTTTCGGGTGACGCCATTTTTTCCAATTTTTGAAAAACTAACAGCGATAAAAATACAAAAAAAACACTCCTAACTTCTACTACCCGAATTGTCAAGAGAAAATACCCAATGGGTTATTTGGCGTGGGACACCGTTTAATGGAAAAAATTATGTGTAAGAATTCATTCGAAAACATAACGATTTGGTGCTGTGCTGGCTTGACCTAGCATCTTGCCATTATGGAATGCTGGCTAAGAATTTGTGCATTGCTAATAATGTAAATATTGCCCTGAAGGAGTGCAATCCACGAAATTTGCCAACACTCCACCCGATCGAAAGTTATTGGGCTTTGGTTGAAATGAATCTTGGCATAGCGATTGATGAGAAAAATTTCAGGCACAACTGGCAGAAGGCTGTAAAATTAGTCTCGGATGACACTGTACATAAACTCATGGAAGGTGTCAAACGAAAGGTATGAGCAAAATATGTTGTATTTTGATGAACTATAGAAAAAAAATCAACTATTGATTTTCCCATATGTTTCTTTTAATAACACTACTTTTCCGTTAACTACTTTTTGCTTTGCACATTCTTTATTAGACAATTTTGAAAAAATGGTTAAGTTCTTGAATCCAAAGCTGCTAAATGATTCCAAATAGGTTGAATACTTCCATAGTAATGATTATTTTAGTTTCGTGGGTACAAATGTGCCTTGTCAGCCTCTTTAAGGTGTTTTTGTTGGACACACAAAGGTTAAACTTTTTTTATAGGCCCTCTGACGTCCTTCCCTTTTGAGTTCATGCTGGAGATGGAGGTAGCACTCGAGTAACACTATCATACAAAATATGTAAAAACTTTCAGAACTCTCATAACCCTCTTGGAAAGTAGCATAAACATAATGTTTGTGAAATGTTATTCCTCGTGTTGGTGGCCTTAGTTTGGATGAGAGTGCTAAGAGTTTCAAGAATTTAACGTTTGAATCTTACTTCCCCTCTTTGTTTACAGAAATGTCAAGAAAACTATGATCATGAAGTGCCCTTTTATTAAAAAAAAATAATGCAGTATGCTGTACGATAATGCCAATGAAAACAAATGACAGTATTATACCAACCTCCATATAACCTACCGTAGCTGCTGAAAAACTTAGCTGAAATTATTACCAAAAAACTTAAGTTTTAATTTGTTTTGCTTTTGCAGTTCACAAATTCTATTATTCAAATGTGCCATGTATTAAACCGATTTAAAGTATGTTTATTGCACCTTATATAGTTTCTTAACCTTCCTGAAAGCTTGACTTGTGTATTGGACGTTTTCTTATATCAAAGCAGTCAGTTCAAATTGCAATACATCCGTGTTTAATTTAATTTGCTAGTTTTTCTATGTTTTTCAATGTATTTTCCTGTGGTGGCGCATCATTTCCCTATCCTCTGTATACCTTATATAGATTCCTGCAGTAGTTTACATACAAAAGCTAAATATCCGAAATCTGATAACGTTTACGCAATGTTACTTGGGCTTTAAATTTTGCTCATGGAAATCTTCATGCGCTGATTTGATAAAAACTCAGAAAATCACCACAAGAACCCGGAGCTCAATTCCACCCAGTAACACGAAACAACATTCACCAACTTCAAACTAAGCTGTTGCCCGGAGGAATTTTCGCAATCCGATGCTTACCGGCTGAGCGGCTTGATCTCAATCTCGAACGCTGCCATTGATTAATGTTTTTTATTAGCCTTGATACGCATAATTTATCAACTGGAAATGAAGGAATTCATCGCAAAACAACTTCTGCACTGCAGGCTAGAACATAGATGACGGAACGCAGCTACCAAAGCACGATTGATATGCAGCACAGGGTCAAGGTAAAAGTGGAATAAAATCCATCAAGTGCGATACTTCCAGGGGGACCATACCTATCCTCTACCATTATGCGCCATGCCCAGCTGACAGGCAACTTCAAGTGCATCGTCACTCATTCACGTGGAGAACATGGTGTTTTATTTCCCATCGTGTTTATGCTCATGTATGGCTTTCGATTAATAATATGCTATGTTCAATCTTTTGCTACCAGGCATGATTTTGCATCCGCTTACATTTTATTAGGTGCGATTCAGTAGACATTAAGAAGCAAAGTTAGAAACACATTTGATATGAACATTTATCCAGCATTCCTTTGCATTAAACATTTTTATTATTATTTTTTCTTTCAGATAACATCACTCTACCCAACATGTCGCACCCGCAGCGTCGAGGTGCACCAGTCGAGTGTCCGCTAGCGTCCCTTGGGCGGAACACTCCCTCGATGGACGCCCTTCAGTATCATCATCCATTAAGCTCCAGTCCCCTTGATCCGCAGGCTTACCAAATGTCCCGAAAATCACCGATCCTCGGTATCGATTCGGATATCTACACTGCGGAAACGAGTCTAGTAACTAGCCACTCTGCGACGAATGGGTGCGCGAGTGATAAAACATTAGAAAACGGCAATATGCTCTCTAGGAGCTCCTCGTCATCAATAGATCAAAACGCTTCCTATCTTCACCAACACCCACCGCCAAGCGTCAACAGGCGCGGAGAGTATCGACCGCTTCGGCCAAGAACGTACACCCCAATAGATGCACTACTAACCAACACCTACCAGCACCATCAAAGACTGTCGCCAGTCCTAATGGACATCCAGCGAAATCATGTGAATTATCAACGGGAAGAACAGCCCCTCACATCACTTTCGGAAGCGGATCGATATTTTCTGGAGGAGAAAATGGACTCTCTCTACATTCAAGGTGCCATCCGACGAAACGCGAACACTCCGTCCAGTCTTACTAGGAATCAATCTAGTAGTAGCAATAACACCGAACGGTACTACCTGGAGAACGAGAACATCGATACGATCTACAACTATTGCCATGCGGCAGCCGCTATCGCTACTCTAAACTCGCACAACTCCTCCTCGAAGGCTTCCTCGAGTCACAATGATTGCATTGATTCTAGTTCACCAAATCTGTTGCGGCGAGCGTCCAGTCCGGAGACAAGTGGATCCGATCGGTACCTGATCGACCGGATACGAGGTTCACCAGCTTATCACGGGAGGAATTCTCGCATCGCCCAGCAAATGAAAGTTAACACTACAGATTTCGTTGATGGGAGGTGAGTGGAATGTGGCAGCCGGTATTTAGTTTATTAAGCACAACAGATATTTTGCCCCTTTTTCCCGAACGCATTTTAGCAAAAGATAAAATGAATTATTCTGCTTTATATGAGTTGAAATTTAAGGAGTGTATCGAAAATAAGCTATCCACAAACTTTCTTTCAAATTATGTTGAAAACCGATATTTTATTCATACAAAAAATTGATCCTTTATTGTACGAGGTTAAACTTGAACACAATGAAGACCGGATGAAATTTAAGTTATTCCATCACGAATTTTCGAACTTTGGATCGAATGCTCTTTATCAAGTTCCGGACAATTGTTGCATCGCATTTTTTGGACGCTTGAGCCCAAATTTTTTTGAACTCCTGCATGTTACCAGCTGTATTACCAGTCTTCTTGAAGACCCTCTTCACGATTGCCCAATAACGTTCGATGGGTCGAAGCTGAGGGCAATTTGGTGGATTGATATTTTTCTCAACGAAATCTATACCCTTTTCCACAAGCCAATTGAGAGTGGTTTTGGCATAGTGAGCCGACGCTAAATCCGGCCAAAACAGTGGAGGTGTACTATGCTTCTTATATAAAGGCAACAATCTCTTCTGGAGACACTCAGATCGATAGATTTCCGCATTTATAGTTCCAGTAGTGTAAAAAATGGTTGACTTCAAACCACAGGAACATATTGCTTGCCATACCAGTACCTTTCGACCTAATTCCTCCACTTGAATCGATCTGTCCGCATATCTCACATCCTCTCCAACGACGGCAGTAAAGTATTGTGGACCTGGAAGGGTTTTTGAGTCCTCCTTTACATAGGTCTCATCGTCCATCAAAACGCATGCATCCGGACGCTGCAAAAGACGCGAATACAATTTCCGGGCCCTTGTTGCTGCTCGCTTCTTCTGTTCTGCACTTTGTTTCGAGATTTTCTGCTTCTTGTAGGTCTTCAGGTGGTTTCGCCTCTTGATACGCTGAATCATTCCGCCACTCTTTCCTGCTTTTTTAGCCAAATCACGTTTTGACATTGATTTGTTCTTTATGATTAGAGATACCACTTTCTGCTCCAGTTTCGGGTTGGAAGAACCTGGTTTTCTGCCTCTTCCTGGTGGCTCATCCAAAGAATAGTGTTCCCCAATCTTATTAATGATGGTTTTAACACTCGCATGATGAATTCCAAACCGCTTCGCCAATTTTCGCATAGTAATACCCTTCTCACTTAGCCATGTGTCCAGAACCTTAATTTTCACTTCCTTTTCAATACGCGACATTTTGAAAACGCAGAATTTGAACCGCACAAACAAGTAAACAAAAGAAAGCTGACAGTCAAACGCACAGCATGCAGTGTTCAGAGCACAAAAAACCATCACAAATACATGCGTACAACGCAAATGTATGTGGATAGCTTATATTCGATACACTCCTTATTTACCTTCCTGTAAATTTTGATTAATTGAGTAAGATTCAAATACTCTCAACTCCACCGTTAATGACGATGAGTCGGTAATCAGTGTATAATTAGTCCCGCCAAGATATCCTCGGAAATGTTAAGTGGCTAATACTGCGGCAGGAGCTTCCTTTTCAGTAGCATGATATATCTGCTGCGTTGCTGTTAGCAACGCAGTCATTTTGGGGTCGGACCACGCCAGAGCTGCTCGCATCATGTCCGACAAATTGTCCTCCGTTGACTTTGTCCGTGATAAATACGGCCGAGAAAAATTATGTCTCTTGTGGCATGATTCACCGGCTGTTTCGTCTACGTAGTTCGTGGTATGTACACCGTGTTCAATATATTCTCATAAACTTTTTCCTTGAATTACTGTCGTGCAACTACTCAACATGCTTCACGTATTTGGTGTAGTTTTGCACTATGTTTATACACACGCTTTTGAGTTATGTCCGATTGTTTTCATTCGGTGTTTATCTTTTACCAGCGATGAAGCACGAAACTCCTGCTGTGGTGATAAAAAAGTTTTTGAAAGGTGAGACGCTATTTTCAGAAAGTTTAAAAACCTCGGAGTAAAGCGGGATTTTGTGTACCGAACCATCCGAAGTTACCGTGACACCTGCTCGTTGGATGACCGGAAGAGATCCGGTCATACTCGTACGGTGCGGATTGCATGAGATGTTAAAGTGGTCAGTGAACGGATTAGACGAAAACCACATCGCTCTGTACGTAAAATGGCCGCAGATCTGAATGTTTCGAGATCGTCAATGAACAATATACTGCAAAATGATCTCGGATTCCAAGCTTTCAAGAAACGTAAGGTTCACGGATTTTCGGAACCCTCCAAGCAGAAACGACTCGAAAGAGCAAGTCTGCTTTTGTCGCGGCACGGTGGGGAAGAATTTATCTTTTCCGACGAAAATTTATTCGCCTTGCAACAATCCCACGAAGTCCAGAACGACAGATTGTGGGCTCTCTCTTCGAGAACTGTACCAGAGAGTGATAGGAATATTGCACGGTTCCAAAGTGCTGCGTCAGTGATGGTTTGGGGAGGACTTTGCAAGCGAGGCAAATTACCACTGGTTTTCATCGCAAAGGCGTTAAAGTGAATGCCGTATATTATAAAACGGAAGTTTTGGAGAAAGTTGTCAAGCCATATGTACAAGAGGTGTTTGGAGATGATCACTTCAGCAGGACGGAGCGCCATCGCATACTGCAAATCTCGTTCAGGGTTGGTGCCGAGAAAATTTGGCCGACTTTTTGGACAAGAATGGATGGCCTCCCAGTTTACCAGATCTTAATCCCTTGGATTATTTCGTATGGTCATACATGTTTTATTTATCAATTCCTCCTCAGTTTTCGCGAGCAAATTGTTGGAATAGATCTTACGCTTCAGGTTGGCCCAGAAATTCTCGATGGGTCGCAGCTGGGGGACGTTGGGCGGGATCGCTGACTTGGGTACCTCATCGATATTCATCCGCTTAATCTCCTCCAACGATCGCTTCGAGTAGTGGGCCGACGCCAGATCCGGCTAGAACACCGCATCTTCACCGATTTCGTCTAATTCTTGATGAACGACGCAAGTTCCGGCAGGCATTTCGTACTACAAATTTCCCCGTTCACGGCCAGTCCGGAGTGAAAGAAGAGCGGCTTTGACATCCCCTTCTCACTGATTGTCAGCCACAGAAGCACGTTCTTGGGGAACTTGGTGTGTGAAATGAACTTCACCTCGGAGCTCACTTCCTTCGTTGGGGAAGTAAAATACGAGTGCCCTGCCAGTCGTTGCCATCCAGGGTGAGATAGGTCTCGTCATCCATCACCACCGCCACATCGCGATTCGCCGGGAAAATCGAGTTGACCATTTTATTCAGCCGCAACCACTGCGCATTGCCTGCTGTTCCGGAACCAGTAGACGAGACTTCCGTATCTTCATGTTCGGCAGGTACTTTTTCACTGTTTGGCCGGTTGAACCGACCTCCCGGCCAAGCGCACGCAGCGATGTAGCCACTTTTCCCTCGGTTTTCCTCTTCAGCATCCTTCTTGTCGCTCAGGGTCGTCGGCCGTCCGGAACCGGGCTTTCTTTCGATGATCTGATTGTTGCCTAATAGTGCCAAGATGTCGTAGATACCGGGCGTATCCGGCGTCCACAAAGTGCCACACGATGTCCGTTTTCGACTCGGCAGGGAACAAAGTTACTTCACTGTTTTTGCCATCACGATTAGAGTTCGACTGATAGAGCTGTCAAATGTTGTCGGGTGACTCATGGGTTACTGTGATTGATGCTGCATGGATAGTTTCGTCAATGCTGATGAAGGTAATCCCATGAAAATTTGACAATTTTTCTCCACTTTTTCAATGCAAACGTTAGCTGATTTTGTCCAAGATTTTCGAATTTTTTCTCTAGTTGCAGCTAGTTGTTTATATTGAGAGAGTTTTCTCTTCACGAGAGCCCAATACCATTCAATAGGTCATAACTCCGGGCAGTTATGTAAATGCACCTTTTTCGGTCATCATGGACTCCATTCACTTTATACCATTCCAACATTCTTTGGCGAAGTAACAACATGCCAAATCAGGCCAGAATAGCAAGGAAGCGTAATGGCTGCGTAGGAATGGTAACAATCGTTTCTTTAGGCATTAAGACCTATACTAAAAATGTACCATTTTTATCCGTGTATAACTTGTTTGAACGTGGGTAAAAATGGATGAAAATCTGGGTATAACTAGTTTGAAGTTGTTTACATGTGCAAAATTTCATAATCGATTCAGTGGTTATTGAGATATTATCGAAACAAGAAAATCGACGGAGAATTTTGCGCGCCGTCATGGAAAATCCGACTGCGAACATGATATGGATCGGAGGACAACTGAGAATCACCCATACAACTGTGTCTTGGGTGGTAAAATCGTTTAAGGAGTGCCAGACGAAGTGGAAGAAAATCGGAAACAGCTGACCCCGTGATGGTCCGAAAGGTGTTGGATTATTTCAAGTGTAATCCGAACCTTTCGATTCGCGACGCGGCTCTGAAGGCAAAGTGTTTCGCCTGGTTTGTTCAGCAAACCATGAAACGAGTTGAGTTTCGTGTATTCAAGGTCCTCAAGGCACCGATCCGGCGTGATCAACAAAACACGACGGCCAAACCCCGAGCAAGGAAGCTGTACCGAAAATGGTTAACGAAACCGATGTGTGTGGTTATGGATGACGAAACCTACATCAAGGCACACGCAAAGCAGAGTTCTACGTTGCCAAATCACGGTTTGATGTTCCGGAAGACGTTAGGAAGAAGAAAGTGGACAAATTTGCCAAAAAATACTTGCTCTGTCAGGCCATATGCCAATGCGGTAAATTGAGTAAACCGTACATCACAACGGATACCATCAACAGCGAAATTTACCGCACCGAGTGCCTTCAGAAGCGTCTGTTGGATTGGTACAGAGACAATAACGTTGTTTTTGTACCAAAAACCGCCAACCCCCCTAATTCACCAGAGATTCGTCCGGTGGAAAGATTTTGGGCCATAATGAAAGCCAAAGATTACATGAGCAGGCGTTACTAACGTTACGAAGTTTTCTTTCCTTTTCAGTTGCATACAAGGTAAGTAATTCCGACAGTAAAAGCATTTCTTGACCATTTCTCGTCCTATCCTAATGCACATTACTTTTGAGCTACATACTAGGTTTAAAGGCTAGTATGCAGCTCAGAAGTAGTGTGCATTAGTATAGGACAAGTAATGGTCATGAAATGCGTTTACTGATGGAATTACTTACCTAGTATGCAGCTGAAAAGGAGGGAAAACTACGGAAGCTTTCGTGACGTTAGTAACGCCTGCCCTTGTAATCCTAATGGGGCTGTCAGTTTTCCTTGCGGAATAATATTCTGTTCGATTATTCCGCAAGGAAAACTGACATGTCACCCATGCTGGAAATCACTTCGGTAAAAATGGTGATAACTACTTCAAGTCCTTACTTGCCAGCTGCATACTAGGCTTAAGAAGACAGAATTTGGCTAACGTGGACAGTTTAGGTATAGAATAATAAAGTTCGTCATCTCCGACCGCTTTGCGATGTTATTATTTGATGGATGCACTTCATCGACTTCCTCTTATAATAACGTAACATCTCAGGTAACCAATAAGCATTACAATATGCAGTAAATCAACCCTAAATCTGCATTTCAGATGCTACAAGCATTATATTAGCGTTATATCAGCATCTTGAATGCTATCTGTTGTAAAGTTGCATTTCAAATGCTATTTTAATGCTTGTAGCCTGTAACAAGCATTTCGAATGCAAAATAGCATTAATGAAGCATTACCATAGCATTGCAGTAAAGCAGCCATACATAGGGCCAAAAGCGGCATCTATGTTGCATTTAAGATGTGACTTAATTGCTTGATAGGCTGTCGTAAAGACGCTTTGGAACTGGTTATTGGTTACCTGTGGTACATTGTTTGCTTCATGCTAGTTTGATGCAGAAGAAGAATGCTCTACTTTTCATTAGGAACGATAATAAATATTCTGAGCTTACTTTTGATTAATATTTTGAGAGCAACGTTTAAATTTGTATCTTCTTTCCCAGCGTGTTTGAAGGGATAACCAGCTCAACTGAATAAAGGACCGCGGAGAAATCACGATGGGTGGCGTTACAACCCAATATTGTTATTCGCGCTGTATTTTTTCAGAACTCACATAACTTCTGTCAATAAAATCACCAAGTAACCAAGTAACGTTTCTAAAAAACATCCCTTTCTTTCAGAATTCATTTATCCAAGTCGCAGCAACACTTCGCCGATGGCCTGGCACGATACGGTCGCTTTTCACCCAGTTTGGACCAAGGCTACCACACACTGGTCTCACCGTCCCCGTCCGGCCAGCAACTGTCTTCAATACCTGCCACGTGGAATACGGCAGCTCCCAGCAACGGTACCTCAACGGCAAATAGCACCAATGGCAGTACGCACAACAATGTGGTGGGGAACAGTGGCATGCTCAATAACAGTAACGGCATATCAGTGTTCCAGTCGGGGCCCCTTTTCGATCGATTGTCAGATGAAATGATGGTTAAAATCTTCGACTGGCTCGACAGCTGTGAACTATGTAATATTGCTCGTGTCTGCAAGCGCTTCGAATCAGTCATATGGAATCCAACGCTGTGGAAAATTATCAAAATCAAAGGTTCGTAACTCGACGGAACGTGCTAGATCAACTTAAGAATGTTATTTACTTTCCAGGCGAAAACAACAGCGGTGACAGAGCAATCAAAACAATACTGAGGCGATTATGCGGTCAAACCCGAAATGGGGCTTGTCCTGGAGTTGAACGAGTGTTGCTGAGTGACGGCTGTAGATTGACAGACAAAGGTTTACAGTTATTGTCGAGGCGATGTCCGGAAATCACTCATCTACAAGTTCAGAACAGTGTAACCGTAACAAACCAAGCGCTGTTTGACTTGGTAACAAAATGTACAAACCTACAACATTTGGACATAACAGGTATAGGCAGCGTGGAATACCAAAATTTGAACTTAACTGATCTCTGATCGTTTATTTTGTTTTATGCCTTGCAGGTTGTGCTCAAATCACATGCATAAATGTTAATCCAGGATTGGAACCGCCTCGAAGATTACTGCTGCAGTATCTAGATCTCACCGACTGTGCATCAATTTCTGATTCTGGACTTAAAATTATAGCCCGAAATTGTCCACTGTTGGTCTATCTATACTTGAGGAGATGTATTCAAATAACTGGTAATTTTATTCAATTTTTTAATCACTGAAAGCTTTCCGTGACTACAAATGTGTTGTATGTTTATAGATGCTGGTCTTAAGTTCATCCCAAATTTCTGTATAGCGCTAAGGGAGCTGAGCGTTTCGGACTGCACCAACATAACTGACTTTGGTCTGTACGAGCTGGCCAAGCTAGGTGCTACGTTGCGATACCTTTCAGTGGCAAAGTGTGACCAGGTTTCGGATGCGGGATTAAAAGTGATTGCCCGGCGGTGCTACAAGATGCGCTACCTAAATGCACGAGGTTGCGAAGCTGTCAGCGACGACTCCATCAATGTTCTAGCACGATCCTGCCCTCGGTTGCGGGCTCTTGATATCGGAAAGTGTGACGTCAGTGACGCTGGACTTCGGGCGCTAGCCGAAAGTTGCCCAAATCTGAAGAAACTTAGTTTGCGAAATTGTGATATGATCACCGATCGGGGGATCCAATGCATTGCGTACTATTGCCGTGGGCTACAACAGCTGAACATTCAGGATTGTCAAATTTCAGTCGAAGGCTATCGTGCGGTCAAAAAGTATTGCAAACGTTGCGTTATCGAACACACGAATCCGGGATTTTGCTAGCATCGGAATGTACAGGCCTAACGTGCTCTCTTTACTTTGTTTTAAACATGCAACTGTAGCTAATTGTTTTTAAAGTTTGAATTTCGATGATAGTTCTGCCAAAAACAACGAACAGAAAATTGTTGATGACATTATTTAATTAGGCGAATATTTTCTACTGTTTCGTATTAACCTTAATTGTACACTAACGACATGAAATAATTTTTTATAGTTTATTTTCATCACTTTTCGGAAATATTGTATAGATTTTATTTATATGAATTCTAGATCAAATAAAATGTATTTATTTTACGAAAACTAAGGTGATTCCCTTCATTTTATAATTCATCGATCGTCTCCTAGAGCATGGCCCATTCAGTAATGGAACAACGTATGTGAAAAGGAACGGTTTCGAAGAAATGCTCGAACATTTCCCTTAATTCGGACCATCAAACGGCGCACTGCGGTCTGGCCTATTGGTTTGGCAATTTTATCCTACGAATTTTTTCAGCTGATCTGCCGTTATGATGACTACCTTGTACCTTCTACCAACCAACCATCCTGGCGATGCATAGCAGCTGCAGAAGAACAATCCATTCAGAGACAACCTCCTGAACCGGGTATTTATCCGTTATCGAAAATGCCACCAGATTAGACCTATCCGCAACCCAATTGCCGTTACAAATAGCGATATCCGAAGCCGACTCGCGAACTGTCTGACACAGCAGCCCTCACAATGGTTCTGGTTAATTTGGTGTAACTGGCTTTTTGGTATACCCTTAGAGGCCGGGCACTTGGCCACCTCATACTGATCATATGGTTTCTTCACAGTCTCGCGACTTGTGGCTGGTGATGTCACTCCTTCTGCATATGTTACAGCGGTCTGTGCCTTTACATTCCCCGGACATGTACTCTCCAGGCTTCTGAAACATGCCTTCGACGGCTGATGCAGACTTAGAGGACATATGGACCATTCATTTTGTGCAGTAGTGTCTCCCAACATGCTACGTCAGGCAAGTTCAAACATAAACGCGAATTCTCTCAGCCTGATGCTGCTCCCAATTGCAGTACCTCCAATTCCTCGTCCTCGCCTGCAAGTTGGCACGCCGGAATCACCTCTGCTACCTCACTCGCAACTATAGTTCAGCGGTCTGCCATCCCTGATGATCCCGAACCTGCACCGATTGTGTTGAAGCTGCCTCGCTCCAGAAGTTAGGAAGGAGAAAATCCGTTCAGCCCAATTCGTCCGTCTGCCGTACACACGACCTTATAATTTTCTACCAGACCGTCGGTGGAATTAATTCTAATGTTCTTGACTACCGTTTGGCTACCGCTGCTCGCTGCTATGATGTTATCGTCCTGATCGAATCTTGGCTCGATGGTCGCACACTTTCTAACCAAATATTTGGACCCAATTATGAGGTTTTCCGATGCGATAGAAATCCGAACAGAAGGAAATCCACTGGAGGTGGTGTTCTAACAGCGGTTCGTTGCGGATTGAAGCAGAAACCTATCGAAAATAGCGAATACAAATGTTTGGAGCAGATCTGGCTCACTGTTAGACTATTGAATAGAACACTGTTTCTGTGTGCTGTGTATATTCCACCTGATCGGACACGTGATACCGAATTCATTGAGGCGCATTGCCGCTCCGTTTTCTCTGAATTTGAAAACTCGGTTTCAACGGATGAGTTTATGGTGCTAGGTGACATCAATTTGGCCGGTATTTCGTGGAAATCGTCTCGCAGTGGCTTTCTCTCTCCTGACTGCCAAAGACCCGTGCTTCATTCAAAAGCTTTACATCTTCTCGATTCCTATAGCGTGGCGACGCTCTCCCAAATTAACCACGCAATGAACGAAAATCACCGCAGCTTGGACCTCTGTTTGGTAAGTGTTGGAGACACCGCTGCGTTCATCTCTACGGCCGCCGCCCCTTTGGTTAAGCATGTCCCACATCATCCACCTCTAGTCGTTTCCATTCCTGAAAGTCTGAACAACGACTATGCTGACTTTTCAGCCCCTGTGTCGTTTCCGGAAAGCCGACCATGATAGCATAATGGGATACAATTCTGGACGCTGACGACGTTACCAATGCCGCTCTCCCATTTTCTCATGTTTTGGCATACGTCATTGACAGGCATGTGTCGACAAAAAGAGGAAGGAACTAAAAAAGCTTAAATCGACCAAGAGAGCAGCACTGAGAAGATACACTAAACATCGCACGCTTTCCTTGAAACATTTATACGTGAGGCTCAATTACGAGTTCAAGCGAGTGAGTCGTCTATGCAACTCTCGATACCAACAAAATGTCCAAAGAAAGCTACAATCACGTCCGAAATCTTTTTGGAGATATGTTAATCAGCAGCGCAGGGAGTCTGGACTACCATCGTCCATGGTCTTGAACGGTGAAACCGCTTCCATTCCTCAGGGTATTTACGGCTTGTTGTCGATCCATTTTGCCAGCATATTCACCGACGATTCGATAACTGCGGCTACGAACAACGTTCCTATGCATGGTCACTCATTTGGTACAATCGATATCAGTATTGAGATGATCTCCAACGCCGCATCGCAGCTCAAGTCATCCTTCAATCCTTAGAAGAAAAATTAGTAATCTCCATTTAATTCCAACTACCTTTGCTTATCTTCGACAGATACGCGTATTTCGTCTACAATGTGCAGACTTCTTCAGTGTCTCGTACTAATAACTCGACTGAATGAAAACCTTCGCCACCTGCCGTATATATACTATTTTCTAAATACAAATCGTTTACCTATCATTATGTTGTTTATACCTATCTTATTATTAGTTTGTTTATACCTATCCTGAGTCAAAAACAAGTGTACTTAATATCTAACTCGCTTCTTTCTCATCTATACCTAACATACTTGTTGTGTAGCAGCGGGTGCTCCGCTTCGTCGGGTTTGATGTCGTTTGGGTAGTAAGTTGAAGAGCCATGTGTAACCGTTGCCTTGGTCTTTGTTTAGTAGATTTGTGTTCTGTTGTTTGTTTATTTCTAAGCTTTCTGCGACGTCTAATTTCAGGGTGTAGATGTAGTCCGTAATATTGTGATGTCATTCGGCGTTATGTCGTGATTTTCCGTGAAGATGTGTTCTGCGACTGTTGATTTGAAGTTATGTGAAATTCCTTTCTCGTTCTGTTTGACAGCCTTAGTTACCTCCGCTAGATGCTCCTTGAACCTTGTTGCCAAGGTTCTCTTTGTTGACCTACATATATTTTGCTGCAGTGTTTACACTTGATTCTGTATACCCCTGCTCTGCCTAATGTGTCTACTGAGTCTTTGGTGGAGCCTAACATCGATGCTAATTGGTTGTGCCTACTAGAAAAAACTAAGTCTAAGCCAAATTCCCTAAGTCGTGGTTTAAGCTTTTGTGTAATGTCTTTATCGAAGGGGCGGATACACGTTTTAGGGGTTCAGGTGAGTCTGAGAGGGTTGTTAGTGATTTTCTATGAAGATGTTTTTCTTTTTGTTGATGATCGCTTGAATTGTCCTCTTTTCGTACCCATTGAGTCTGGCAGTTTCGAAGATATATGCTAATTCTTTGGCTTTTCCAGTTTTATTGAGAGGAAGGATCAACATCCGGTGGATCATGTGGTGGAAAGTGGCCATTTTGTGCTGAAAAGAGTGGTTTGAAGTGTATGGAATGACTCTTTGGGTGTTTGTGGGTTTTCTGAAGATTTCAAACTCTAAAGGAGATGGCGACAATAGTTCTCTCTTTACTAGAAGGTCGAGGAATGCCAGTTTTCCATCCTTTTCTATTTCATGGGTGAACTTAATGTCTTTGTGGAGATTGTTGATTTCTTGAAGAATCAGGAGAGATCGTCTTTTTCACTACGGCGAAGATGTCGTCGACGTATCTCCACCAACGAGTTGGGAGTAATCCTTTCGCTTTTAGGATTGTCTCCAAATTCGCCATAAACAGTTCACAGAGGAATGGGGATAGAGGATTTCCCATAGGGGCTCCTTTTAATTGTTTATAGAATGATCCTCTGAAAGTGAAGTAGTTCTCTTCCATGCAAAGTCGAGTCAGCTTAAGGTACATCCGCACCTTTTGCTTCCATGTTGTGTCATCCCCTTGTTTCAAAAGCCAATCTTCTAGAAGGTTAATTGCGTCCTTGATCGGTACGCTAGGAAAAGGGCTGTGACGTCGAAAGATACCATTACTTCATTGTCATTTATATGACCTGATGAATGTAGCTGTTGTACAAATTCCTGGGAGTTGCGAACTGAGCTTGTTGGGAATTGCTCGGAGATATCTTGAAATTCTTTTACTAGCCATTTTGCTAGCTTATGGGCTGGAGATCCTACAGAAGAAACAATCTCCCTCATTTCGTTTCCGGGTTTGTGGACTTTTGGGAGGCCTTTAATTCTGGGGAGGATGGGGTTTGGTTCACGAAGACGGCCTGCTGCATTCCCTAATACTGCTTTACACTCCTTTAGTGTATTGTCCACGTGTTTCACCATGTTTGGTAGGGGGTCTACCCGAAGCTGCCTATAAGGGCCATTATTGATCTTAGAAGCCATCTGCTTGTCGTAGTCCTCCTTATCCATGATGACGACTCTGTTGCCTTTGTCTGCTTTTAGGTAATAAACAGGCTTTGACTTTAACTCCTTAACGATGCGAATTTCCTTCTCGTTGTTGTGTTTTTGTTTCTGTCCGTCCTTAATAATGTTCGAAGTGATAGTCCTGGCGGTGTTTTGTAAAGATGTCGGAAGAGTGTTTGAAATTGCTGTCTCCACGTCGATGATGATCTGCTCCACGTCGGGCTTGGTTGTAACCGCGTATCCTAATCCTTTGTTGAGATGAGTCAGTTGTTCTTCCGTGAATGCGGTCGTCGATCGGTTGACAACCAGTCCCTCAATGGAGTGGACCACCGGTGTCGTGTTGATGGTGGGTGTAAGTGTGGCTTGTTCCATGGTGTGATGTGGTCCGAGTCTGTTGGGATTCTATTCTCAGCTTGTTGAGTTTCCTATCGAGAACCGTTCGTTTCCTATTCGATTCAACGCATTCCTCTGCTACCTTGACTCAGGATATGAACTCATGGAATTTTACGGGATACTCATACGGCTCAACTTCAGGTGCAGAGAATAGCACTCCAAAGTTTTCCGGTCTAGTTTGTTGAATAAGTCGATTTGATGCTGTCTTTGATGAATTCTGCTTCCATTTTCCTGACGATATTGGCGGGTGTCGATGTTCGTATTTTAATCCTATGACTTACTGATGTACAACTTTAGTATTTTAAGCATTTCTTCAGAAATGCTACGTCCATTTCTAAGTGCGGCTGATGAGTTTTCTGCACATTGTGAAGACGAAATACGCGTATCTGTCGAAGATAAGCAAAGGTAGTTGGAATTAAATGGAAGATTACTAATTTTTCTTCTAATTTATAGTTACAAGTATTCCACTAAACAGCTCAAACCCTCTAGGATTCATCATGGCAACCAAGCCGTCAGAGCCCAACAAATTCATCGGATTGAAGAAAACCATCGCCGCACTTAGGAAGGACGTAGCATTTCTGAAGAAATGCTTAAAATATAAAGTTGTACCAGTAAGTCATAGGATTAAAATACGAACATCGACACCCGCCAATATCGTCAGGAAAATGGAAGCAGAATTCATCAAAGACAGCATCAAACGACTATTCAACAAACTGGACCGGAAAACTTTGGAGTGCTATTCTCTGCACCTGAAGTTAGCCAAAAAGTATCCCGTAAAATTCCAGGAGTTCTTATCCCGAGTCAAGGTAACAGAGGAATGCGAATCGAATAGGAAACGAACGGTTCTCGATAGGAAACTCAACATGCTGAGAATAGAATCCCAACAGACTCGGACCACACATCACACCAAGGAACAAGACACACACACAACCACCATCACCTCGACATCGGTGGTCCACCCCATTGAAGGACTGATTGTCAACCGATCGAAGACCGCATTCACGGAAGAACAACTGACTCATCTCAACAAGGGATTAGGATACGCGGTTACAACCAAGCCCGACGTGGAGCAGATCATCATCGACGTGGAGACAGCAATTTCAAACACTCTTCCGACATCTTTACAAAACACCGCCAGGACTATCACTTCGAACATTATTAAGGACGGACAGAAACAAAAACACAACAACGAGAAGGAAATTCGCATCGTTAAGGAGTTAAAGTCAAAACCTGTTTATTACCTAAAAGCAGACAAAGGCAACAGAGTCGTCATCATGGATAAGGAGGACTACGACAAGCAGATGGCTTCTAAGATCAGTAATGGTCCTTATAGGCAGCTTCGGGTAGACCCCCTACCAAACATGGTGAAACACGTGGACAAAACACTAAAGGAGTGTAAAGCAGTATTAGGGGATGCAGCAGTCCGTCTTCGCGAACCAAACCCCATCCTCCCCAGAATTAAAGGCCTCCCAAAAGTCCACAAACCCGGAAACGAAATGAGGGAGATTGTTTCTTCTGTAGGATCTCCAGCCCATAAGCTAGCAAAATGGCTAGTAAAAGAATTTCAAGATATCTCCGAGCAATTCCCAACAAGCTCAGTCCGCAACTCCCAAGAATTTGTACAACAGCTACATTCATCAGGTCATATAAATGACAATGAAGTAATGGTATCTTTCGACGTCACGGCCCTTTTCCCTAGCGTACCGATCAAGGACGCAATTAACCTTCTAGAAGATTGGCTTTTGAAACAAGGGGATGACACAACATGGAAGCAAAAGGTGCGGATGTACCTTAAGCTGACTCGACTTTGCATGGAGGAGAACTACTTCACTTTCAGAGGATCATTCTATAAACAATTAAAAGGAGCCCCTATGGGAAATCCTCTATCCCCATTCCTCTGTGAACTGTTTATGGCGAATTTGGAGACAATCCTAAAAGCGAAGGGATTACTCCCAACTCGTTGGTGGAGATACGTCGACGACATCTTCGCCGTCGTGAAAAAGACGATCTCTCCTGATTCTTCAAGAAATCAACAATCTCCACAAAGACATTAAGTTCACCCATGAAATAGAAAAGGATGGAAAACTTGCATTCCTCGACCTTCTAGTAAAGAGAGAATTATTGTCGCCATCTCCTTTAGAGTTTGAAATCTTCAGAAAACCCACAAACACCCAAAGAGTCATCCCATACACTTCAAACCACTCTTTTCAGCACAAAATGGCCACTTTCCACCACATGATCCACCGGATGTTGATCCTTCCTCTCAATAAAACTGGAAAAGCCAAAGAATTAGCATATATCTTCGAAACTGCCAGACTCAATGGGTACGAAAAGAGGACAATTCAAGCGATCATCAACAAAAAGAAAAAACATCTTCATAGAAAATCACTAACAACCCTCTCAGACTCACCTGAACCCTAAAACGTGTATCCGTCCCCTTCGATAAAGACATTACACAAAAGCTTAAACCACGACTTAGAGAATTTGGCTTAGACTTAGTTTTTCTAGTAGGCACAACCAATTAGCATCGATGTTAGGCTCCACCAAAGACTCAGTAGACACATTAGGCAGAGCAGGGGTATACAGAATCAAGTGTAAACACTGCAGCAAAATATATGTAGGTCAAACAAAGAGAACCTTGGCAACAAGGTTCAAGGAGCATCTAGCGGAGGTAACTAAGGCTGTCAAACAGAACGAGAAAGGAATTTCACATAACTTCAAATCAACAGTCGCAGAACACATCTTCACGGAAAATCACGACATAACGACGAATGACATCACAATATTACGGACTACATCTACACCCTGGAAATTAGACGTCGCAGAAAGCTTAGAAATAAACAAACAACAGAACACAAATCTACTAAACAAAGACCAAGGCAACGGTTACACATGGCTCTTCAACTTACTACCCAAACGACATCAAACCCGACGAAGCGGAGCACCCGCTGCTACACAATAAGTATGTTAGGTATAGATGAGAAAGAAGCGAGTTAGATATTAAGTACACTTGTTTTTGACTCAGGATAGGTATAAACAAACTAATAATAAGATAGGTATAAACAACATAATGATAGGTTAACGATTTGTATTTAGAAAATAGTATATATACGGCAGGTGGCGAAGGTTTTCATTCAGTCGAGTTATTAGTACGAGACACTGAAGAAGTCTGCACATTGTAGACGAAATACGCGTATCTGTCGAAGATAAGCAAAGGTAGTTGGAATTAAATGGAGATTACTAATTTTTCTTCTAATTTATAGTTACAAGTATTCCACTAAACAGCTCAAACCCTCTAGGATTCTTCAATCCTTGCCCAGATGGAGTTCCGTCAGTATTTCTAAAGAAACACATCCTGCTGGCCCCCTTGCATCGTCTGTTCCGGATTTCCACACCAACTGGCATATTTCCCTCGTGTTGGAAGGTTGCTAACTTGTTTCCAGAAGGGAACCAAGCAAGATGTGGATAATTACCGATGCATTTCGTCTTTGAGCGCGGTATCGAAACTATTTGAGCTCGTTATGATAAACCCTCTACTCTCACACTGCAAGCAATACTTAAGTGAAGATCAACACGGGTTCACGGTCGGCCGTTCCACAAACCACTGACCCTTACAGACCCTTCAGCAGCTTTTGACAAGCTCAACCACGACACCGCTATCGCAAAACTACATAAGCTTGGAGTAAACGAAGCCTCTAATGGTTTCGCTCCTTCCTCACTGATCGTCTGCTGACAGTTGCTGTTGGTGATTGCATGTCCGACATTTTTCCATCCACTTAAGCAAAACCTCAAGGGAGTCATTTAGGGCCGCTGATCTTCTTGCTGCACCTTCAATTATGTGAACCTAGCCCTCGTAGGCCCCGTCTTTCGTATGCCGATGACGTGAAGATCTTTTTACGAATCCAGTCTATCAACGATTGTCATCTTCTACAACAGCAGCTACAAATCTTTGCTCACTGGTGCAGCCTCAACCGTATGGTGGTTAATCCGGAGAAGTGTTCGGTGATCACTTTCTCTAGAAAAAAGGAGCCGATTCTCTTCGACTATAAGCTTCAAGGCACGGTCATCAAACGTACGACTTACGTAAAATATCCAGGAGTTATTTTGGATTCTCAGTTGACGTACAAGTTTCTCATCTCGTACATCGTGGACAAGGCGTCCAGAGTTCTAGGCGTTATTTTTCGGATGGCTTCTCCAATATTTACTGCTTGAAGTCCCTTTATTGCTGCTTGGTGCGATCGATTCTGGAGTATTGCTCTGCCGTCTGGAATGCGAACTAAGGAGTGTATCGAATATAAGCTATCCACATACATTTGCGTTGTACGCATGTATTTGTGATGGTTTTTTATGCTCTGAACACTGCATGCTGTGCATTTGACTGTCAGCTTTCTTTTGTTTACTTGTTTGTGCGGTTCAAATTCTGCGTTTTCAAAATGTCGCGTATTGAAAAGGAAGTGAAAATTAAGGTTCTGGACACATTGCTAAGTGAGAAGGGTATTACTATGCGAAATTTCGGCGAAGCGGTTTGGAATTCATCATACGAGTGTTGAAACCATCATTAATAAGTTTGGGGAACACTATTCTTTGGATGAGCTACCAGGAAGAGGCAGAAAACCCGGTTCTTCAAACCCGAAACTGGAGCAGAAAGTGGTATCTCTAATCATGGAGAACAAATCAATGTCAAAACATGATTTGGCCAAAAAAGCAGGAACAAGTGTCGGATTGATCCAGCGTATCAAGAGGCGAAACCACCTGAAGACCTACAAGAAGCAGAAAATCTCGAAACAAAGTGCAGAACAGAAGAAGCGAGCAGCAACAAGGGCCCGGAAATTGTATTCGCGTCCGGATGCATGCGTTTTGACGGACGATGAGACCTATGTAGAGGAGGACTCAAAAACCCTTCCAGGTCCACAACACTTTACTGCCGTCGTTGGGGAGGATGTGAGCGATGCGGACAGGTCGATTTAAGTGGAGAAATTCGGTCGAAAGGTACTGGTATGGCAAGCAATATGTTCCTGTGGTTTGAAGTCAACCATTTTTTACACTACCGGAACTATAAATGCGGAAATCTATCGATCTGAGTGTTTCCAGAAGAGATTGTTGCCGTTATATAAGAAGCATAGTACACTTCCACTGTTTTGGCGGGATTTAGCGTATGCCAAAACCACTCTCAATTGGCTTGCGGAAAAGGGTATAGATTTCGTTGAGAAAAATATCAATCCACCAAATTGCCCTCAGCTTCGACCCATCGAACATTACTTAGCAATCGTGAAGAGGGTCTTCAAGAAGACTGGTAAGGCAGCTGGAAACATGCAGGAGTTCAAAAAAAATTGGGCTCAAGCGCCCAAAAAATGCGATGCAACACTTGACCGGAACTTGATGAAGAGCATTCGATCCAAAGTTCGAAAATTCGTGAAGGAATAACTTAAATTTCATCCGGTCTTCATTATGTTCAAGTTTAACCTCGTACAATAAAGGATCAATTTTTTGTATGAATAAAATATCGGTTTTCAACATAATTTGAAAGAAAGTTTGTGGATAGCTTATTTTCGATACACTCCTTATATTAATGGCGGCAATAGAGTCTAATCTGTTCAATGCAGGTTTTACGCTTTCGTTTGCCGAGTTACGAGAGTCGTTGTCCGTTGATCGGTCTTGCACCGCTTTGGTTTCGTCGTGACACATCCAGGGCTCTCTTTGTTGCAGACATTTTACAAGGCCGAATCAATTACAGCGCCATCCTGGAGCAGATTAATATTAACGTTCAACCAAGGGCATTGCGCAACAGCGTAAAGCTGAGGATGCCAATTCGCCGAAACAATTATGAACGGCGGAGGACTGCAGCTTGTTGTTAATAGAGTCTCGAAAATGTTCGACTATCATGTCCCTCGGCAAACTCTGCGAGACGCTTCACGTCATATTTTCCTGAAATGTAGACCTTTATGAACAAGTGTATTGTGGTTTGATATTTATGTTTAAGTTTATTGTACTCGTCATATTTTTAATACCATCATTGGGGCTTTATTAAGCCTATTGGTGCTGACTAAATAAATAAATAAATAAATACAACTCATCTAGGTTCTTGCACTGGATCGTCACTTGTGAGATAAGAGCGTGCACAGCTCCCGAAGGTTCAGGCGGTTCGCAATCTTTCTTTGCCAAAGAAGACAGTATCAAAACAAAAACTGGCATACAAATACAACTACTTGCAAGGGTTGTCATTGGAGTCATAAAACAGCGTATTTCCTAGAATCCTGATAGGAATGGACAAAAGTCACGCATTGAGGGGCATCGAACCAGTGGAGTCAAAAACCCGTCTTGATTGGCCAGTGTATTGATCTTGTTTGATTATATACGGAGCAGCATACATCGGCTAAAGTGTGGTCCACAGCTTCCATATTTGCCCATGTAGCTCGGAATCGGATAAGGACTTGAACGTCGCATTGAAGGAGTATTTCTCGATTGAGTCGCTGAGAATCTCTGGATAGGATTAGAGATTAGAGCCCAAATGTCTGCATAAGTCGAGAGCAAATGAAACCAAATTTGCTATGTAGAGGTTTTTGAAGGCGAAAAATGTTTTCATGCTGGTTCGAGACCCCTCCCGCCTCTAGAAAGGGGGGCTCCCATGCAAATGTCTGTCCATTTCAGGTGATGAAATTTTTAACTTTGTTAATGGAATAATTTTATAATAATATCAAACAAAAATACAAGGAGGAAACGGGTATCTCAATATGGTTGTAAACAGATGAATTTGAAATGAATTATAACCAACGGTTGTTTCAATTGACACTCAGTATATGGAATAAACTACAAATTCGCGACTGTCCCACAAGAATATCAAGCAAAGTTGGAGTCCGATAGCTGATTGAGCCTTCAATGCCCGTCATCGTGTTGGTCCATGCTCTTGAGATCAACAGTTCTGAAATACAAAGACAATCCCATAGCCCGCTGCAACCATCAATCAAACCAAAATGACAAATATGCACTTAACAGATACACACTCCTCCGTTTGTAAAGTTTTACCGAATTCTTAACAGCTGAACATTCGGTAATCCGATTCTCCAGGCTGCCAACTCACCATTTGAAGCCCACCAAAAATATAAACTTCATACTCAATAACTATTCTCAACAAAATGGGAGTGGGACACAGAAGGATAATATGGAAAGAACTCACCCGGATTTCCAGAACATTCCGTTGCTGTGGTTGTAACATAGAGAAAGCAACTCTTTGGTGACTTAATCATCATCAAAATAAAAAGTTTAACACTACTCTATACACTTGTGAAATCTTATGTAAGGGAACGTCCCTAACATTAGACCTTCCCTAACATTAAAAATAAAACGGGACAAAATGACAGACCAAAAATTTTCACATCTTACCGTCCAAACACAATGATAACGGAAACGGAACGGAAAACGGAAATTTTGACAGTTGCTGCAAATGACTTCGATATGTCCAATTAGAATCGGCTTAGATCTAGCCTGTTTTCTTTCCGACAAGCAGGCATACTCAGATCGGGCTTTGTCGTTTTCCGTTTCCGTTATCATTGTGTTTGGGCCATACTTCGAGCACAGCATACGAAGATCTGAAACACAAACTTCTGCATAACTCGAGAATTAATCAAGTAATGGTAAAAAATTTGGCATGCGGGGGTTTTGCAGGCAATGATTCTCTGGTGGTTTGAGACCCCTCTCCTTTCTAGAAGAAAGGCTCCCATACAAATGAAACACAAATTTCATCATAACATGAGAATTATGTAGGTTACTAAAACACAAAACGTGTATGATGTAGAAGGAGATGTTCGCTCATCACCATGAGGCACCAAGAGTGAACATTAATGTTTTTGGTTAGAATGAAAGATGTGAAGAGAAAGTGTTGAAAGTTCCGTCAGAGTGCGGCAGGTAGGAAATCTAACAGATGTTTTTTGGACATTGAGCGAAAGGTCATGTATCCAATGGTACTCGAACCATGGACGTCAATCTTTGCCTAACATCCCACTGCGGGGATTTTTCGTGATGCCCCTATTTTGCAGTTTTGGATTTATCTTCCATCATTCAACAAATCGCTTTCAATTAAAATTTCAGGGGCGTAGTGGTTAACATCCATACCTCTCACACCAAAGTGACGAGTTCGAATATCACCCCCGAACAAGTTACAAAAATACCCAAACGGTATTTCAGTGACTACAACGGGAGATGAACCAGCCCAGGGCTGAAAATCTCGATAATAGAGGAAAAAAATTTAATTTTCATTTGAATTTATTAAGAAACGTCCATTAATTACGTCACGCAAAAAGTTACTTTTTATAACCCCCCCGCCCTTGTCACGTTTTTTGTAAGGACCTTCAATTTCCCCCCCCCGCTCACCACTACCACGTGACATAATTAATGGACATTTCCTTAGAATCAATTAAAAATGTTCGTCCTATACTTAAACATGGGAGCTGCCAGATTAATCACCACTCGGTGTCTTCTTCTTTTTTCAACCTGGATTCGTCCATAAGTAAGAATTGAATCATAAATGTGTAGTTTCATGTAAGAGTGTTCATTCTTTGTGCATTCACTCCACAGGACTGAAGCGGCTGTCATCAATCACTCCCGGTACATTCTACTCGGTGACTGAGTAGAATTGTATTCCTTCCTTTTGTTTCTCACACGGAAATGATACTCAATGCTCGCACAAAAATGGATCAACTTATTGTTTGAGTAGATTCACTTGTTACGAAAATTGAGTAACATTTCCGTGCAAGAAAGAGAGTAAGGAATACAATTCTACTCAGTCTCTGAGTAGAATGCAACGGGAGTGTTCAATGCGTGCAGGTAAGGGAGGTAAGCACCAACATGACAGGCATTTACAACACATTTTCGACAGTTCTCGCGTATGATTTTAAAAAGTCCTATCTTGGTTGATTGATCCGCTTCATCATTTTTTCTTCTGTTTATAACGTATTTTCGAGACAATTTATTCTTCTACTTGCAAACAAACAACGTCTTCACTAAGCTGCAAGCAGAGCCAAAAACTCATTTCCTTCGCCGTGGTTCAACAAAGAGAAAGCCGATGAAAAGAATCTATCAAAGAAGATAGGACATTTTCTAATATTATACGAGAGTTCACCACACAGCACAGGGAGCATTTTCGCATTCTTGATTATGTTGTTAGATTTGAGTTTCTTGAACCTTTTTTGCAACAGCTGATTCGCCGTCTTGGGGAACTCGATGTTTAACCATGGCAGATAGCAGCTCTCGAGCTACAAAAAGTGAATTGAGTGCTCTGTTGAAGGAACAACATCAACTGAAAGCCACCGAATCAAAACTTAAGTCGATGATAGAAAAAATCAATGGTCATCTCAACCAACTGCTGGTAAGTATAATCACGTATACTCTCGTTTTTGTTCCAGCATCGGTTCGACAAGGAATGAGCATACAGGATGAAATACTATTGAACAACTAAAATCACATTATAATTTCGTTTCTCTAATTGTAGGTTGAAGAACTTCAACTTAAATCAAGAGAATTGGATCACCAATACCCTTCGAGCAGTCGACAGATACAAGACATGTGCGAAAAATCGGAATCCACTGTTCCTTCTGATCAGATCAACAAACAAGAACTGTATTTGAATATTCAGCATAACAGCCTTATGAAATATCTAGAGGAAAGTGAAGACGAGGACGAGTGATATGTGAAACGATATTAAGACAAAACATTGTCTGTTTGCAGTATTTCGTAATAACTATTAAATTTTCATTGAATTTGACTCTAAATACAACTTAAGATTAACATTTTAAAGAAACCTACTTTTGCTCGCTGGTGGTCTCTGAGGTCGTATCCTTTCGTTCGTTCGTTTCTGGAGGTTTGCTTGATTTTAATTCTTGGTCTATCCGCTCCTTAGCTCGAAATACTTTCGATTGCAAATAAAACGAACCACCCTTGGATTTGTCATTGACTTGGAAGAGGTGTTCGTAGTTCTTCTGAATTTCATCAGGATCTAGTTTTGAAATATTTAGAATTTGTTGCGCTTCTTCTAACGTCAATCCTGTAACAATCAGAAACATTTTATTTTTGTCGCAAAGCATTCAAAAATTCGCCACAACTTACCGGTTTTTAGGTTTGCCGCAACTCGGTTTTGTCCCTTTTGACCACCACCGGCTCTTTTGGCGGCTTCCTGTGAGGCCACATACTCTTGTTTCAGTGCACGAGCGAAGGCCCGGCCAACAATCTGTGTACCCAAGACGATAATTTGAGCGATGTATTTTGCCATCCTGTAACAAGCACCGGTATTCACTATGTTCAGGAAACTGTCGCTGATTAATGATTCTGTGTAATTCCAATGGGCCAATAACACTTTACTTCATAGTTTCGTTGTTTAATAGTTATTTAAAAAAGTATCCAGGTGCGAAAGGATCTTACAGCTTTTACTATGAAGTTACACAATCATATCAACTTCACGAGGCGACAAGAGGAATGACATTTCAATAGCGACATTTCATTAAGTCCAAACAGCATTTATAAACAATGACACATTGACTTGAATATATATTTTTTGTGCATTAAAAAGCTCAAACATATAAGAAAGAACGTTCTCGGCTGACAAAACAGACCACAGAATTGACTCGCAAGTGTGAGCAACGAATCACGAGAAATCGACGGATATGGCCAACGTTATTTCGCCTTTATGAAACGTTGGTATGTATCATCATCATCATCATCTTGTGAAGTAGACAGGCAATCCAGCTCATTGGTCATATATCAATGATTCACACGTTAAGTTGAAACGACACAATTCAGGAACTATCTACCCATAACAGTCAAACTAAACCTACCCTAAACTACTCAGATATTCAAGTTAATGGAAGAATCCAGGCAACGCAAAAGTGAGGTTAAACGTCGTAGATGGTGCTTGTTTAAAATGGGTTTTCGAGCTGTTTAAGCCAAGTAATTGGTGATTAAAAGATACGAAAATCGACGAAAATCACCTTACTGACCTATTCCATACAGTTTTAAAAATAGCCAGAAAGTTATCATCAATTTCAGTTTTAGATACTACGATGTTTAACCTCACTTTAGCTTTACTTGGATTCTTCAATTGTAAAATGCCAGTTGGGATGATATTGGTAGTATGGTGATTTAATTGACGGTACAACTATGAAATTGACGAATTTCACGTCAACTCGTCTTCGTGGTTGAAATCGACACCCTCTCAGAATCCAATGAAACTTTTTGGGCTGCGTAATGCAGTTCTTGCAGCTCATTCCGAACTTGCCAGAAGTGTCAAGGTAAGCACCACTTGCACATTAAAAACCTCCACCAAACGCCTTTTCCCAATATCAAGCCCCTTCAACTCCCACGTTTAATGTACAATCGAACAAATGATGTTAAGTATTTTCAGAGAAGATAGCATATATTACCCATTGGGGTATTTTCCGGATCGAGATGTTACCTTACTGTCAGGCCCGATTATGACCAGGCATGGAGAAATAAGTGACAGCGAGACTACTTCTGTGTACAGCAGAGGCCACGCCGGCCTTAGTCTGATTGATAAGGTAAGGTAAGTAAACAAAGTCATTCAATTTTAATAAACCAAACTATTTGAAACGAGAACAATTCCGGTCGTTAAGTGAAGATACTAATCCGAACGTCTTAGGTACCCGCGCCCACACTCGCGTTGAAGAGCTAACGTGGTCAGGAGGAATGATCGCAAAGGTTCTCAAATTTTCAAAAACGACAGTAAATACCGTGCTAAACGTTACCGGGAAATTCTAATGCCTTGTTCAGACTACAGAGTTATAACATGTTATACGCCTATCTTGATGACGAATTTCTTGTTGAAATTTTTTGACAACCGTTATAACATGTTATAACTCTGTAGTCTGAACAAGGCATAACGTTGAATCGAGTAAAGTTAAACAAGTGTAGTTAAACATTTACGAGTAAATTGCGAGCGAAGATAATCAGGGAAGTCCAGTAGAATCCTAGGATCTTCGGGCGTGATTTGACGAAAAAGTTCACTGCGTCGCACAAAAAAGTTCGATGAGAATGATTTCGATCGTGCCATTCTAGCAAACATCCCAACAGGACGCTGAAACAAAATCTGGTTGCCAAGACTTTGACCCTGACGATGAAACTTACGTTAAAATGGACTTCGGACAAATCTCGAGATAAAAAAAATCTACCTTACTAAACGAAAAAGGGGATGCGCCGGGTAAGTTCAAATATGTTTTTGCAGATGAATTCACTCGCAAGTTGATAATTTGACAATGTATCTGCAGCCAATTATCAAGCGTGAATTAAAGAAATGTGCAAAAAATGGCAAAACAATCATACACCGCCTTAATCGGAGAGATGCGGGAAAATATGGCAGATAAGTTAGGCGGTAGTACTGTGCAAGGAAAGATGGGTAAAATTCAACAACAAGTACAAAAATACATCCGAAAAGCTGACGAATAATTTCTCTTGTATTTTTCCCTTGAAAATAAACCTACAGAATTATACCATAAACTAACTCTAAGACTAGTAGGTCCCGAACAAATACGATTTTTTCTTGGCTCAGTCAGTACTACTACATTGGTCCCAAGCTCGGTCCCAAGCTTAATAATGCGCCCCTAATAATGAACTCACACGAACACACTCTCAAATATTCTGTCAGAATAACACAGCAAATCCAAACAAAGGCGCAAATATGTATAGCAAGGTGCTGGCTTCAAGGTGTACTTCGGACCAAGGGGTTCTACAACAGTGAACCAATTTCAAATCGCTAGTTGCATATTGATTGTTGATTATACCCTCGATTTTTTTGCACGTTATTTGCCGTCAAATTCTAAATTCAACAGACTTTACTTCAGCTTTTTCAAAAAGTATTGTAGAAATGACTAAATCAAGTGACCTTTTAAAAGGCAGTAGGCACAGGTACACTAATGAAATGGATCGTAATGTTAGGCACCTATGTATCTTTGCACGAATTTGTTCTATACTCGGCCATAATCCGGGGTCCCTATGGATATTCCTATCGACTACAAAGTGACAAAGCAATCAGGAAAATTATGGGATGGTCATTTATGTAATACTCGGAATTCATAACTTTGAAAACGATCGATGATTCTTTATCCATAAAAAAAATATTTTATAGACAAAATGTTTTATATTTTATACCCATTGACCCATTGTACATTGGGAGACCCTGTGCCACCCAACCAAGTCACGCTTACTATTAGTTCCTGCCTACGCAGACGTCCTGGCCCTTCGGTTGTGGCTGGTGATGGGATCTCCCGACAATCAATCTCAGGCAAGTATACACGTCCAAGTATCTTCCATCTGCCGGATTTCTTCTCATGTTACAGCTGCACTGCGACACGTAAAGCTAGTCGTCTGCCGATTGTTCCAACCATCCATGCCATTCCGTTCCTGTGATGGGAGCTGGTGAGGAGGTCCTCCAACTTGCTAATTCAGGCAAGTACAACAAATCGTTCAATTCTCCGCTTCCTAAATCTCTTCCGGCTTTCAGCACAGATGCTCGCTCGCTCAGCACAAACTCATCAGATGGTCGAACTTTCCAACCTTCTTTAAAGGCAATTCCGTTTAGCAAAATGGGATCCCAAAAGCTTTCCAGCTCAGTCGTGCATCACCGCAATATCCCGCCAACTTTACATCAGCAAACTTCGTTGGACTGCCGATAACTGGGACGCAATGAAGTTGGAACAACGGAAGCCCTCGAGCCCCCCGCCTCAATCGAGCCATTCCTGCTAGCGGTCGTCAGCCGTCCCTGTGTGCTGGTGTGGTCTTCCAACCCACTATTAATGGCAAGTACGCTTTCTCTCCGAACAATTCAACAGCTTCCAGTTCTTCGTTCTCCGGTCGGAATCGAACAAATTCAAATGAGCTCGATGAAATCCGGATCTTTTACCAGAATGTACGTGATGTAAGAACAAAAGTTGACTCTCTCCAGGTTTTTGGTACCTCTTACAACGTGTACCGTTGTGACCGCAGTGAAAAAAATAACAATAAGACATTATTAGTGGGTGTTCTCGTTGCTGTTGCCCAAAAGTACCCTAGCTCGATGATTGAATTGACGAATGGTCAAAATTTGGAGCGAGTATGCATTTCGGGTACTATCAAGGGCCAAAAACTGTTGGTAATGGCTGTCTACATTCTACCAGACCGTAGCCAAGATATATCAACCATTGTTGCTCATATTGCTTCCGCTCAAGAGCTTTGTAACAAAGGATCCTCGAATGATTTGGTTCTGGTTTGTGGATACTACAACCAGCTACGACTATATTGGACGAGAGGAGATGATGGGCTTCGCTATGACAACACTTCTCCATTGTCTACTGCAGCTGCTAGCCTGTTCGATGGTTTCGACTTTCTAAACATGTTTCAATCCAATCAAAATCGCAACTATCTTGATATAGTGCTTGGTGCCTGGTGTACTTTCCTTCTGAAAATTTTATCAACGTATCAACAGCTATGGTCCCTCTGCTGACCGTTGATCCTAACCATCCTCCATTGGATATTTCCGTGACTATTCTTAGCATGCAAGCTACTGTTCCTAAACGATGCGACTTGATTTTGATTCACTAACCGAATTTCTGTCCAATATGGACTGGACAGAACTGCTCAATATACAGGACGTGACGATATGACACAGCGCTTTTGTGACATCTTGTGTCGATGGCTCAATGAAAACATCCCTAGGATTCGGTCATCTGTTAAGCCACCATGGAGCAACCCAGAACAGCGTAGGTTGAAACGTGAGCGAAATGCTAAACAGAGGTTACTTCGGAAGCAACGTCCCTTCACTAATCAACAGGCTTTCAAACTTGCAAGTGACGCATACCGTCTAGTGAATCCTAGTCTGTATAAATCACATGTTATGTGTGTACAATTTGACTTGCGTAGAAATCCAAAAAGTTTCTGGAGTTTTGTGAATTCTAAGAGGAAATGCTCTTCCATACCCTCAAATGTATTTCTAGACGAATCAGAATCATCTTCAGCTGAAGCATCATGCGAACTGTTTGCCAAGCATTTCATGTCTGTGTTCTCTGCTGGCCTCACATCTCAACAAGAAGCTGAAGTAGCATTAGAAGTTACATGCTGATGTGTTTGACTTGGACACTTTGACCATCACTCCGGACATGACCATTGCTACTTCTAGCTGAATAGTTTGAACTGCTACTTCTAATTGAAAAGCTCGTGTTCCCCCGGGTATGATGGTGTACCGGCTGTTATCTTTTGTCGTGCGCTGCTTTCTTAGCGACTCCTCTTGGCCACATCTTCAACAAATCGTTTAAGCATCTTTTATGTTCCCCGTGTTCAAGAAAAAAGATAAAAGAAATGTGAAGAACTAAAGACTGTATTCGATGAAATTTGGACACTCAAAATAGGTCACCAAAAATTTTGCTTGAGCCCGATTCTTTTCAAACTTTCTGGAAATAAAGTACTACTAAATGGTTAAGTTTGGACATCATTGGTTTATTGGACCTCTTCTCCCAACCCAAATGCCCGCACCTTAGCCTTGACCACTTTCATCAAATTTTGGGCAATGATAGGACCGACTTGCTTACTTACTTTTAACCACACTTTCTTTAGTTCAAGTTCATTTTCTATCAGTTTTGGAGTTTTAACGAGCTTTGCCTTCATGATTGCCCAAAATTTTTCAATTGAGCGAAGTTCCGGAGTGTTTGGAGGGTTGACGCCGTTTGGTACATTATTATCTTTGTACCAGTCTAAGACGGGCTGGGCATAGCGGCAAGATGCCAAATCCGGCCAAAACAGTGTCGGGCCATCGTGAGGTCTCAAGAAGGGCAGATGTTGTTTTTGGAGGCATTCGTCCTTGTAGATTTGTCCGTTGACGGTCCCAGAGGTGATGAAGGGCTTACTCATTTTGTCACATACGCAGATCGCTTGCCAGACAAGGAATTTTTTGGCGAATTTCGACAGTTTCTTCTTCCGTACACTCTCCGGAACGGCCAACTTAGAGGTGGCGACATAGTGTTCCTATCCTGGCATTTGTTTGGTGTCGGCGGTCTCATCGTCCATCACAATGCAGAACGGTTTTGTGAGCCACTCCCTGTACAGTTTTCTTGCCCGAGTTTTGCCACCGAGTTCTGTTTATCGCTCCGGTTCGGTGCCTTTTGGACCGTGTACACATGTAATCCAGAACGTTTCATTGTTTTCTGCACAAAACAAACTGAAACTTTCGCATTTTTCGCAACATCCCTGATCGAAATGTTGGGATAACGCTCAAATTGGTTCAATACCATCCTGGCCTTCTCCGGATTTGATGTGCCACGTTTTTTGCCACTACCATTTTTCCGCTTGGTTGTCTTACGGTCCTTGAACGTTTTGATCACATGAGATACGGTTGAATGTGCGATTCCGAGCTGTTTTCCGATCCATCGATGACAAGCGTTTGGGTTTTCGAAGTGAGTGCCCAAAATTTGTTGGCGCACTATTTCTTCATTCGAAGCCATCACTGAAATCACTCGACCGATTTTTACGAAACTCATTACACAATTAATACAACACAATGAAATACATTCAGTTAAAATTTCAATAATTTTTACCCTCACGCTAAAAAGTTACGAACAATTGCGTGTGTCCAAATTTCATCGAATACAGTCTTTACAGAGGAATTAGCAGTCTATCTGTGGGATCGAAGCTAATCGAATTATTCGTTAGTAATGTCATTCTCGGCTGTACCAAACAATACATTTCAGACAATCTGGATTTATGCCAGAACCCTCTATAACAACGAACCTTCTGGACTTCACTAGTACCTGTATTACGCAGATTGAAGCTAAAAACCAAGTGGATGCCGTTTATACGGACTTGAAGTCATTGATCACAGAATATTTCTGAGCAAACTATCCCGCCTAGGTGCATCAGAGCGACTTGTGGTATAGCTGGAAAGCTACTTGACGGGTCGTGAGCGTAAAGCTTGATTCAGCTGTTTCCAGTACGTGTAATAATAATTCTGGCGTGCCTGGTGCCCTTGCTATTTGCGCTTTTATTCAACGATGCTTCGGTGTTGCTAGGATCGAACCAGGTACTCATATACGCCGACGATTTGAATATCTACCTGGTGGTGAGGTCTATTGAGGACTGCTACCGGCTTCAGAAGCTTCTAGACTCGTTTTCCCTCTGGTGTAAGACGAATAAACTCGTGATAAGCATTATGCAATCACATCCCACAGATCAATGCGTCCCATCACTTTTAGCTAACAAATTGATGGGAATGTTCTCGAGCGCGTTGATCAGGTCAGTGGTTTAGGTGTGAAACTGGACGAAAAATTTACATTTAATCAGCACATCAGCACATGTATTTGGTGACTTAGTACGAAGCCTAACCTTAAAAAAATATTTCACTTAGCTACTACTGGGAACACATGTATACATATTTATAGATTATTTCCGATACTATAATAAGTGACTTTTATATGAATATCATATAGAAAAAGAAATTCTACTTGATTAATCATTTACGCTTCACTGGACACATAGGATTTACATGATTTTGCAAAGCATTTTTCAGTTCCTGAATCACATGAAAGTTAAGTGAATTTCTAGTGGATATTTTCCGCTGATTATATGTTTTTTTTTTTTGGGTGCAGTGCATCGACATTTGAGCCTACCATATAAATAAATGGAGTAGTGCCGGCCGGTTGAAACTGCCCTTCCAAAACATACGGGTTTTTCCATAAGTAGAAAAAAGACTTTATATTTATCGACAAGCATGACTCCATTGACAGAGAAAATCATATTAAACATCCCTACCACGAAAAAGAAGGGAAAACACCACCCCTTCGCTTTGTTATGAACCGGGCGAGGATGACTGACAACTGCGTTGCCTGTTGTATCAGAAGCATCAGTAGCTTCTCACTTTTCCACAATGGCAGTCAAATGTTTCCCATAGGTTAATTTTTCTTCTCGATTTTAAGCACAACTAGTACGGAGTGATAATTATTTTACAAAAACCGATAGATTTGAATGTAATGTAATGTTTTAGTCAGTAACAACTTAAATTAAGTGCCATGGTAGGTCACATCGGCGAGGTGCCAGTTCGACCACAACTGTCTCCTCATCAAGTTCAATCACCACAGCCAGATTTACCGGTTTTCATACCCCCACGAAAACGGCAAGCCGGAAAGAAATCCTTTCTCAGCAATCATGTGGATCACATTGTTAATTTACAGGTATGATTCAGCTCCAAACCAGAGAAAGAATTACATTTCCTTTCATTCAACCTTAGCTTTTTTCAGGGTGGGTCCAATCTGGGACGCCTTTTTATGCTTGTTTTGTGTTGAGCATGTTCTTTTGTCGGTTTTGCGCATGCATTGGTTTTTGTTTTGACGTCTATGCTTTGAATGCATCCCTTGGGGTGGTTTTTGTAGGGGGGTGGCAAGCGTCTCAGTATTTGTCTGTTGTGCGCATTTACGTTTAGAATTATAAATAAAACATAAAGCAACACGTGCTCACGTTTATGTTTTGGTTTTCATTGTAGGGTAACAAAAAAGACTGGAATTTATCGGCGGAACGAGACGATGAACGGAACGCAAAACGTTGGAATAGCGAAGAGATAATAGAAATCAATGGTGGTAAATGCAATAATCATGGAGATCATTTAAACGAGGATGACGATCTCAACGAACTGCAACAGTTTCATCCACTGAAGGACAGTTCGACAGTTACACCGAGTAGCATATCGGAAAGTAGCCTAGATAGAAAGTCTAGTAAATCGCACGAAATGCTAACTGGAAGCGGAAAACGCTCTAAGAAGCGGGTTAATATTAGGACGGATGTTGACGAAATCAGCAGCAGACAATCACCGTCGGTTGTATGCAATTATGAAGATTTGGAATCTGGCGAAACCAGTGTTTTGAACGCCGACATGGATCAGTATAGTCTGGATCGATACAACAGCAGACGATCGATGTCACCGGATAACTACTTAACACTCACTGGTGAGTATTTCAAAAAATACATAGCATCGCTTAGCAATGACCAGGCAGTAGCGTGACTTTTTTTTTATAATGTAACGGTGTGACGGTAATCCAAGTTCTTGCTATATTTTGTCAAACTTTTCTAGTAGTGATGACTAGTCTTTGAACAAATATTAAACTGCAATGATCAATTTTGACGCGCCTTCCAACTATTGCAGGACCAGATAGTCAGACTAAGGCTTTCTGTGTTTCTTGTGACAAGTTGTTCGTTCATAAGCCGTTCTACTTTTTTATTACCGTTTGTATGGGCAGGGCAGGGAAAATATTGGGATATTTGGACGAATGAAAAAATCACGCACCTCGTACTCTTACAACGTGTTTGTATTTCAGTGATTCTACACTCTATTTCTAAGCAACCCAAATTTGAGTACGATGCACTCAAATTCGTCGGAAGTATGGCTACCCAAAAGTGAGTAAAGATGGTTAGGAGTAACACCTTGACAATTAGGGAAGATCTATTAAATATGTGACGCAGTAAGAGTACAAAAAAATTTGAAGGTCCATACAAAAAACGTTTGTCATCTTACCACTACAACCGTAGAGAACCTCTTGACTTTCGTTGATCCAAGTGGTTTGGTCAAGATGTCCGCAAGCATATACTCCGATGCACAGTACTTCGGCTCGATTACACCAGAAGAACAACAACGTTGTGTGTAGTGGTATCGCCGTTGCATCTCGTAAGCGCCTTAGCCAAACGGCCTCGTGCGTAACCTCTGAGATGGCCACATATTCGGCCTCCGTGGTCGACATCACCACACAGCTCTGATTCCTGCTCACCCAAGTCACGGCTGCTCCTCCTACAGGACTTGCGGTCACGGCTGTCACCCGCGCAATCGGCATCAAGGGTACTCCGACAATAGCAAATCACAACCATTTTTTCCGAGCTTCAACCCGTAGTCAACCGTGTGTAGCAAATAGCAAACAATGCGTTTCACCTCGGTCCAATGGGTCACTGACGAGCAACTTATTTTTCGGCTCAGGATTCCAACCGCTGCTGCAACATCTGCACAGCTGATGACAGATAGATACAGCAGGCACCCAATAAACATGTGATATTCTTCGTTGTTCTTCATCGGGCTTCCTTCGGTCACCTTATAGTATCCCGGATCCATTGGGTACTTCGACCTTTTAGCATTGTCCAAGCCAAACCGCTCGTAGTCTTCAGCTGTTCCTGCACCGCTTGCTCGACCAAATTGATTTCCTTCTCCTGAGCGCAGACCAGCAACAAATCTTCCACATATATGAGCTGATATATCCATCCGTTCTGGCAATACGCTTCCGATATAGGCATGAATCGGAGGTGCACTGTTCAATTTCATCTGCTTCGCCAAGTCCATCAGCGTCTTGTGCCAAACGCTCGCTGCTTGTCTCAAACCATAAATACTTCGCTTTAATCTGCACCCTTTCTTCTCGTTTCCGGGCGACACGAACCCCGTCGTTTGGCGCATGTACACCACTTCGTCCAACTTCCCGAAAAGGTACGCAGATTTTATATCCAGGTGTTTCACGTACATTCACCGATGACCCGCAATAGTAGAACTCGAAAAGTAGAACACATCACCACAGGTGCAAATATTGCCACCTCCTTACGCGTATCGGCTGGAACGTTCACCCTGGCTTTGCAGCCGAAAACCCGGAAAGGCTCGTATGATGGAAATCTTCCGTACGACTTCTCATACGGACTCATCCCAATGGTCTTAGATGGTAATTTATTCAGGATGTAGGTAGCTGTTAGAATCGCTTCTCCCCAAGACTTTTGATCCAGCTTCGCCTTCAACAGCATACAACCGGCCATTTCTTTCAGGTATCAATTGCGCCTCTCTATTATGCCGTTTTGCTGTGGCGAGTAGGGCCACTAAACTGGGTCAGAATACCCGCTCGGAGAAAGCTCTGCAACTCCTTACTGATGAACTCCCCTCTGCCGTCCGATTGCAGCACTCTAGGCGTCTTCCCAATGTGCGTCTTGCATAAGCAAATGAAATCCTTGATCTTCGATGCGACGTCCGATTTCTTTCTCAGGAGGTACACAAATGCCATCCGTGTATGGTCATCAACCAAACAAAGGAAGTATTGGCTTCCACTCGGCGTTTATTTCATCGGACCACTTAGATCGACGTGTACAATGTCCAATTTCGCCCTCGAACCTCTATCGACACTTTTTGGGAACGCTGCTCGTGCCATTTTGCCCTCGATGTAACATTGACACACGGTGCCTACTTCGCAATCCACCAGTTTCACCCCATCTGCTTTCTTATTCACGTGAATCGATCGACCGACATCAGAGTCTCGATGTCCTAGGCGCCTGTGTATGCAGACAATTTGACATATGCGACATGTGAACACTAACAATCGCTTGCTCCGGAACGCACAAATGGTACAAGTTTCCGTGTCGTTCTCCGATTTTCCCTTAATAACACATCGAATTGTTTCTTGGCAAGGATACTAGTCCACTTGTCAGTTTTAGAATGTACAACACTTCGCTCACCTCGATGTCGATAGGGTCACCAGTAGCAGTCACACCAACGCTGATGCCATGGCCCGTTCCAGCTACTTCAGCTCTCTCGCCGTCGGCCAACACCACGTTCGTTCCACTGGTTCCACTTTCGGTTTCGCAACATATGGCGAGAAGCACCACTGTCGACATACCAACGTTGGATCAACTTGTCCCACCATCCACGCCAGCGGTCCCTCGACAACTGCTTGCGCTTGCTTGATTTTTGCTTCATCCGGTTTCTTCTTCGGCGGTTTCATCGCTTACTCGGTAACAGCAACAAGCGGGTAGTTTCTCTTAAGGTGCCCCAGTTACTTGCACTGGAAACATGATTGCGTGTCGGGTTGCAGCACCACCGCTGCGCTCCCGACGTTTTTCCGATTCCGCCACTAATTTTGACTTAACAAGCTGCAACGTTAGCTTTTCCAGCCGTCGCCGTTCCAGCGCCGTCGCCACGTAATCGTAGGATTCCACCAATGAGCCCAGCAACATCGCCACTTGCAGCTTCTCCGAAACTGCTTCGCCAATATCCGCGATTCAAATGTTGTTCCATATCATCGCCCTCCTTGAGCTCCAGGTGTGTCAGCTTTTCCAACAAATAGACATCCGACCCCTTGTTGTGGTACGACTTCAATGCGTCCCATGCCTGCTTGGCCTTCGCACAATTGCGCATCAAACTTGTCTGGTCGTCCTCAATGCAAAGCCCGATCGTGGCTCGAGCTCTTGCATCCAGTTTTGTCCACTCCTAAGTAACTGGTTTCGGTGAGGGCTAGGAAATGACATACCACGTACCACCTCTCGAATCAGCAACATTTCCATTTGGAACTTTCACGACTGGAAGTTGTGGTTGTTCAATTTCTGCAGCGCAAATCTCTGTGAGCCACTGCAATCTACCGACCTAAACTCGACGCCACCATCAATCGACCGAAAACGAACCGTACTATCACTCTTCCGCGAACTTACCCTATTTCCGTGTGTCCTACTGGGGTGGGCCCATAACCTGTGGGCGGACAACCGAAAAAATATGCCAAACCAGGGAAAATGTCGGGATATTTGGACAAATGAAAAAATCACGTACCTCGTACTTTTACAACGTGTTTGTATTTCAGTGATTCTAGCGGGAACATCAAATGTCAAAATAAGGGAACATGTTATCGTTATATTGTCTCTCTGCAGGGGTGGATTCGCGCACTCGTCTAGCGCAACATTCGGAAAGGGCAGTTTGAACCATCAGAATTCATTCATTGAACATCAGAATAGCTTTGTTTCATTGGATTTATGAAATACTTGCCAGGCATGAGAAGATTTTCTGCGGAAATGCAGCGTTCTGCCAAGCACCATTTAACTTATCAAGGATATCTCCGGTTTGGCAGGACCGATGAAGAACGATTAAACATGCGTTGGAACAATTTGAATCTTTTACTTAGGCCAGTAGCAAATGGTTGTTTTTAATTCCTTTTTTAAGCCGAATTCGTTGTCGCATCGCACATAAGGTGTACAGAGACCTACGCGCATCTTCCAACGTAATCTCCCGGAAAAGGTGCTGAAGGATCTAATTCTGATCACCTGAAGCTTTAAGGCAGCGCATTCGGAAACATAGCACAAAATATATCTCGAGTTCCATCACAGGATGCAGCCATTTCAATAACCATATCAATTAAGCCTTAGTTGCTGCATCTCGTGGACTTAAGAGCTGCACTTGAGAAAGCTATGCACCAGATGAGGAGGACTGCTCGTTGCCGATCGATTTTGATTCACGACCACGACGCAGACACAGTTGACTTCAAATACGAAGAACTATCCTTGTCTCCTTATGCCTCGCAGTTTTTGCGTGCTGCTCAAAAGCCTGGAGAACCTTTGGATATTGTTAAGGCCTTACCGCAAATTGTACATAACGCTTCGTTTTCGGCCCACTTCGAAACAAGGCAGTCATTAGGAATAGTTTTCTACAACCATTCAGGAAGCTTCAGGAATAGCTTGCCTGCTTTCATGATCAGGATTTTGCTTGCCTTTTGGAAAAATATAAAATGATCAAATTTAGAATAAATGTAGAGAGAAATGATTCTTTTGATGATGATGATGAAATACACAAAGGTTTTTTTTTGCACGGGGGATATGTTCCACTTTTTTGTATGGAACCGTGTTAAAAAAAACTAAATAGATTTGATAAATTCACATGCTTAAACATTTTATATGGCTTCGATATTGTTTGTATGCGTTACCTTTCCATGCAAAGCTCAAAATAGTTTTTAAAATTTTGCGTATTTACACCAAAAATTGTGAATATTTTGAAAAACTGCCATATGATTACTTTTTGCCCAAAACGTAAAATGTGATTCGAATTAGGTCAATCAGTTGTTCTGTTTTGGAGTTATCGCCGAAAACAAACGCTGTAATAAAAAAAAACCTTAGTGTACTACCATCTATTGTAGCAAGGAAACTTTCCATAGCAGTGGAATAATCTGAAAAACGATTTGATCAGGATTCGATTGTTGTTTGTGATCATCAAGCTCCTATATGAAGGGCCAAAAACGTTTGGACGGGCCCGTAAGCAGAGACACTTACGCGAAACCCACTAATATAGGGAAGAGCATCTCTTTCCAAAAGCAAGTTCACACCCACAGCACTAGAATCGAGCCCTCGATTGACAGAGTAAACCCAATAGATGGGGTCGAAGAGCCCGCCCTCGTTCCGAGAAATGTTATCAATAGGGAGAAGGCAGTCCCATGCTCCCTATCCAAATCGTTTCACTTGGGTGCCCTGATGGTCCCTCCCTTTCCCCGTTATATATTAGGTCATGGATATTTAGAATATTTTGTTGTGATCATAAACTTACCTTGTGTTAAAAAAAATTGGCTGCAAGTAAAATTGATTTTTAGAAAAATACGTGATCAAATTACAAGTCATAATTAAGCGATGATAAAACTTAGAATACATATATAGAGAAATGTGTTTTTTTAATTACAAACATAAATCAAATAGTTCTAATAAAAATAAATGTATCTTGTGTTTCAGGAACCATTAAGCGTGGTCGTAAGAAAGGTCAATCAATGGACGTGCAGCTGAACATATCCCGAGAGGAGCTTGAGCAAATCAACAAGCAGGCACTGGCGGCCCACGAGGAAGTATGTCGAACAAAGCGCAATTGTTGCTGCCAGTGTACCCTCCGAGCTGGAGTTCACATCCTTTTGCTGTCGATAATCTGCTTTCCCTTTGTCTTGCTAACCACTGGCATTTATTCGTTCTACATCGGAACCGTCACGTGGTACAATATGTTCACCTACTTCAGTGAAGAAAAATCATATCTCCATAAACTTCTAATGTCACCGCTCTTGATACTGGCGTATCCGTTGGTGATTGTTCTGTGCACACTGGGCTTGGGAATCTACGCAGGAATCAAGCAAATCAGCTTACATTTTACGGCATGGATCAACGAAATATGTGACATCGAAAAAGGTTTCTACGGATGGTTGTGCTCTTTTCTGCACCTCTCCGATTGTAGTCCATACGAGGTAGTAATCTTGACTGACATATGTCCACCGGGCGGGACGGGCATGGGACCGGATAGGCCACTTCAGAGCGAATCGACACAAATCAACTCATCCACCGAGGAATTGTCATTATAAAGAATAATAGGTGTTGGTGTGTGGGAGTGTGTGTGTATATAGCCGGTAAATCACAAAATGGCAGTTAGCTAGTGTGTATTGGCTAATCAATCGAAGCATTTAAACTTACTATAAACTATTCCAACGCCAATCTGCTATCGCTAAATAAGTGTTTGAGTTGCATCCCTCATTATTTAAATGTTGTTAAAGCCACGGGGGACCATAATTAAACATCTTTGCTTACTAAAGCGCTCTAAAGGGTGATACGGTCAAAATTTGGTCAAGGGAAAACGCGTGTAAATCGGTGAAATCGTTTATTTAAAAAATCAAATTAAATTTCTTTTTCAAGTTCAATTAGTATAAAATTCAGGAAAAATATTCAGTTAGGCTTCCGCTTTTCCAAATACGAATTGCCGGGCCTTACGCTTGACCCCTGCCATCAGATTTTGTACAGCCACTTTGTCCACCTTCTTCGCCGCAGAAAGCCAGTTTGCCTTGAACTGCTGCTCGTCCTTAGCAGTTTTTTTTTGTCTTTTTTAGGTTCCGCTTGACAATAGCCCAGTATTTCTCAATTGGGCGGAGCTCTGGCGTGTTGGGAGGGTTCTTGTCCTTGGGAACCACCTGCACGTTGTTGGCGGCGTACCACTCCATGGCCTTTTTACCGTAATGGCAAGATGCCAAATCCGGCCAAAACAGTACGGAACAACCGTGTTTCTTCAGGAAAGGCAGCAGACGTTTATTCAAACACTCTTTCACGTAAATTTCTTGGTTGACAGTCCCGGAAGCTATGAAAATGCTGCTTTTCAAGCCACAGGTACAGATGGCTTGCCAAACCAGATATTTCTTTGCGAACTTTGACAGTTTCGTGTGCTTGAAAATATCTGCTACCTTTCCCCTTCCTTTTGCCGTATAAAACTCCTGTCCCGGAAGCTGCTTGTAGTCGGCTTTGACGTAGGTTTCGTCGTCCATTACCACGCAGTCAAACTTCGTCAGCATCGTCGTGTACAGCCTCCGGGATCGCGCTTTGGCCGTCGTATTTTGTTTATCATCGCGATTTGGAGTCACTACCTTCTTGTAAGTCGATAGTCCGGCTCGTTTTTTGGCTCGATGCACGGTTGTAGACGATACACCCAGCTTATTTGCGGCATCTCGGAGAGATAGCTTAGGGTTTCGCTTGAAACTACCGGCAACTCTCTTTGTCGTCTCAGCGGCTTCCGGTTTTCGATTTCCCCCCGATCCAGACTTCCTGGCTGTCGACAAACGTTCCCCAAACACTTTAATTACATTTGTAACGGTTGATTTGGCAACTTTTAGCGATTTTGCCAACTTTGCGTGCGAGTAGCTCGGATTTTCACGATGCGCGAGCAAAATTTTGATACGCTGCTGTTCTTGCTTGGACGGCATTTTGACAACTGAAGAGTGAATTCCAAAATCAAAATAGGAGCAACATTCTACACACACACACCTTCAAAATGAGGGGTGTTCAGGTTTTTTAAATGCAAAATTGAAAGAAATACGTCAAGTTGATATTGACCAAATTTTGACCGTATCGCCCTTTATTTTGTGTTTTTATCTTTATTGACCGAGTTGAAAACGATTTTACACCAAAATCATCCTCAACTGAATCGTTCGGAATCCAAACGATATTGTACATTCGGCAACTAAGCCTAGATCTGACTATCCTTACAATTATTTACCTGAATCTAGGTAAAATATATTTAAAAAGTGTTATTCACTTTGAACTAATCACAAAAGAAGCATGTATTTGATCCATGCTTTTGAGATGAGTGCAATAACATGTAATTTACATGCCTATGCCATGCATATTTGTTTAAGAATTGACCACACTGAACTGATACACGATTCGATAACACTTTCAAAAGATTGACAGATACACAACCTTTTAAGTTTTTTTTTTCTAGAAAAAAGTGTTTTTTCACATACATTTTTTCACTTCTAATCCCCACAATATAGTTTTACAATTGACTAATTAGCAGTTTAGTTTTCAAGAATTTCTTTTGAACAGGAATCAATTTTTGGAATCAAGAATGTTTGTTAACCAGACTGAAATCGTGATAATTTCTATTCTCAATCCATTATGATAACACCCATTGTTGACCTTTCAGCAGCATTATAAAACTTTCAATGAGTTTCTTAGTACAGATCGAAAAACAACTAGTACTAGCTAGTAAAGTATGCAAATAATTTAGCGAAATCCACATAAGCGGTCTAGTTGTAAACAAAAAGAAATTGATTTTCGTTGAGTTCGAAACCGATCTTTTGATTTCTCACCACAAGTTGTCACTAATCCAAAGCTTATAGTCGTCTTCACGTTTTAAATAGATTTGTAAGCGGTTTCTTCTATAAATGGTGTAATTTTACACGAATAGTAAGGGCCTGTTCATAAACCACGTAGACTCATTTTTGAAAATCTCAGACCCCCCCCTCCCCCCTCGTAGACTTTACTCCATACAATTTTTTGAATTTTTGTATGAAGCGTAGACTTTGGTCAACGCCCCCCCCCCTCCCCCTAAAAAAAAGTCTACGTGATTTATGAATAGCCCCTAAAGTTGGACAGAGAAGTCTATGCGTAGCTGGATTCCGAAAAAAGATGCACCACGAAATGATAAAGTGACTTTTGAAGTTTGAAGTTGTGCTCAAAAGACTAATATTTCAAAGATGCAATCCCAGCGGCAATATTCAAAAGCTAAAGATTAATAAGGAAACATAATCAAACAATACGATGCATAGATAATGTGAATTATAATCGTTTTACAGGCAAATATATCGAATTGTAACCGATATGATAGTGTATTAAACATATTAGCAAATAAAAACACATTTCCGATCATGATATTTCTTTTCTGTTCCATCCGAAGAAAAACCTGCGGCTTGTTAATCACTATTTCTGTTCTGTTTTCATTTAAAATATACATATATTTCGAATATTTTCTCTCATATACCTATATAACAGTACCGAATTCAAATAATATGAAATATTTTGATTGAGGATCACAGTACCATAGTTTCTGGTTTTATACTGAAAACCAAATAAAAAATCTTCAACAAATACGCGAATTCCTAAAATAAATGCATTATAAATTAATCAGTCAAATAAACAAATTTAATGGTTCTGTACCTATCGTATCTGCACATCCGAGTGATCGGGAAGAAGCGTATAAAATAGAATGTAAGCAGCACTGGAACAAACATCCGACCTGTCTAGGCTTGAGACAGTGTGATCATCAAACTTGTACCACCTGAGAAAGAGAAAAACTAAGGAAATCGGCACAGGTAAGTTTTTTTTCAACAAGCATACTTCTGATGTTCCATGTTCCGACAGAACGCCGTGTAGTGGCCACTTTCCATTGATCCGTAGTGGTTTGAAATCCCGTAAAGATTGTATCGGCGATATTTCAACTGTTGGTTCCGTCTCTTCTCCGAAGGCGCCACGTGTAACGACATGTCCAAGTCAACCAAAGGGAAGTCTACAAAATTCTGCTTTTTCTTATACACAGTGGACATGGCATCCGGATCGGCGTAGAACCGTTTGAAATGAATGATCAGAACCGAAGGAAGCCTGGAAATATCCAGCTTCTTGATAGCATCCTGATTGCTCTTGCACTGGGGACAGTACCATCCTCGTATTTTTTCGCCATCAAAGTACATCTTCAAGCAGTTCTGTGTTGAGCGGAAGAATGGGAGATTTTAAGTTAAATCAATTATGTAACCTAATTTTCAATAAGGGTCTTGTAAAATTAGGTTGGGCTTAGGTCCAATGTATGAAAAGTTTTTCTAACTTCAAAAGGCAAATCAAATTTACGATTCAGAATCGAATGAGTATACTACACTCAGGCAAAAACTGCTTATGATTTTCATAAGATCTAACTTATGAAGAGGTTTTTTATTATTTTTTCATGTTTTCATCATGATTATTATGAATTTAACACGATCTGAACAAAATTCATAAGACCTTATATTCTATTTCATAAGCGCTCTTATGAAATCCGTGTGTCACATCAATGTGAAAAAAACTCAAGTGCCGTGAAAAAGAAAAATGGCTACCGAAAGTGAATTGGTGTCAGACCTACCGATTTATGTTTCCGTTTAAAGCTCGGTAAAAGGTAAGATATTGTTTAAAAATGAACATTATTTTGCCACAGCAGCTGTAGAGCGTTTAAATGTACTAAATCTTATACATATTGATACAATAGATGGTCCCCCTTCAGAGAGCATGAAATGCATGAAAAGCAATTAATTTTTATATAGAAATAAATTTATTTTCGATTATTAGAATATTCTAATCTCTTTTAATTGCACGATAATAGCAACATGTCTTACATGCATAATACCGATTCTGCCAAATGCACGTTTATGCTGTAAACAAACTAGCACTTTGGGAAAATGGGTTTCTGCATCGATCCGTTTTTTTGAAAATCGGTGTTATGAATCATAAACATGGGCCAAAATAGAAATAAAACTTCATTAGAATGGCTTATAAAATTCCCAAAATTGAATAGAGGCTCCTTCATAAGATTATCATATGAAAAATCAAAGACCATATTATGAAAAAAAATCAACAACATCACTGTTGTCAATTCATAAGTACATCTTATGATTTTCAAAGTTTTTCCTTATGTCGAAATTTCATAAGTGTATCTTATGACGGTCATACGATAAATTTTCTCAGTGTAGTATCAACCTTCTCGCTTCATCGTTAAAAATTATAGTAAGGTAAATCACTCGCTTATTTTTCTAACTAGGTTTGACGATACTTCTAACGTCGGTAAATCTCTACTAACTTTATGCCACCGTAGCGAGCCAACAAATATTAACAGTGGGTTATTTTGATTGATTACAATATGTTACAATAGACGCTTATGATACTCACGACACCCTTGGACACCCGTTTTCACGTTTTGGTACTAGCTGAGAGATACTGCAGCGTTATAGCTCTCTGTTCCAACTCTCTGTTCTTAATTGAGAGCAGTGATGTCCATATCCTCAGTGTGGTAGAGAGAGATTTTAAATTTTCCACACACTCTCCTACCTCAACGAGAGCTCTTCTCTCTTGTTTATATTCACCCCCGTGTTTGCATGCGTGTAGCGCATGTGAGTGGAAAAAAAATCGTTTTTATTCACACTACACTCGATCGCTCTAGAGTGAGAAACAGAGCTCTACAATTCACAAAACTGAATGCAGTTAAACTCCCTGACGCTTGCGCCCCAGCGAATTCACTGGCGTGGGCTCTTCTGCTAATATACAGCAGTGATTGTAAATTCGCTTTTACGCTACATAACAAAGGAAGAAAGAATAATGTTTCTTCCAGCTTCCTTTTTTCGGACATTTTTGCAACTCCGATAATGTTTCAACTTTCAATCGCACCAGCGAATCACAGAAAGAGCACTGGTGCGTCCTCACCGCAGCGTACGCGGCAGTGATCGCAGGCGAGAGCACGTGGGCGAAGACAGATGAGAGCACGTGAGAGCGATCGTTTGAAAGAGAGTGTACACGGAGAAAAACAAATATACTATAAAGCATAAATTCTACGCTAAAACCATATTCGATCTGTCCAGTCATTGAAATGAATAAACCAGGTTTATACATTGATAAGAAAATATCAAATATATGCATTCCAATGCATTAATCAACTTTATGCATTTCAATGCATATTTTAAATTTATGCATTGCAATGCATATTTTTATGCATATATGCATTCCAATGCATAAATCAAATGTATGCATTGCAATTTATATAAATATATGCATTCCAATTCATAAATTTAATACATATATAAATTCATAAATTCATAATAAAATAACATCCCGCCACTTATGCCACCTTAATGGTATATTGTCTCTAATAAATAATAATATTGATAATAATAAAAATCGAAAAATTTCCACTTCACCCACAATTCGACAAATATTTGTCACTAGGGACTAACTGACAAACGAAAACAATGGCTTCTTCCGTAAATTTCTCGTGACACAAAGGTTATCCATGTAAGCCTCTAATTCTATCAGATAGGTGAACACTTCTTCTTCAAAATGACCGTGAAGGATTGATTAGGCGAGTTTTCAATGACGAGCAATTTACGGAAGCAGCCATTGTTTACGTTTGTCAATTAGGCTCTAATGAAATTTTTTTGTCGAATTGTGGACGACCCAGACACTTTTTGATGCACTTCGGATGTTAAAACAATGGAGTTTTTCCCCAAAAAGCCGCTGCTCACTTAAATCTGATGTGCGAGCTTCAAACAACGAATGCGAACAGAGGTAGAGTATAGACACTCAAGTAATAGACCGGACAACGTGAGTCTGGTACAGTTGATGTATCCAAAACAACTGTCAAATCGTATGGGAAATGCGAGGAAATGTTCGTTTTGGATACAACATGGCGGCACGTTGTCCGGTCTATTACTTGAGTGTCTATAAGGTAGAGTGGTGGATTGAATGCGAAATGCACGCGCTTTCAGAAGATAAAAGAAAATTAGGTTGGAACCAGTTTCAACCTGCGATACCGGAACTTATTGTCAGTGCAAACCTCAATCCGATACTAGTTACAAATAAAACCATAGACACTGAAGCTTAACGCACAACAAGCCGACCTAATTTTGATGCCCGATCCAGTTTGTTACAGGATCAAAAATTAATTCTCTATTAAATTTGCGCAAGTCGTCCAAGCTTCTAAAGTATATAACACCGGTAACGAAATATGCACGGAAAATAATAATTAGCTAAAATGTATTGCAATGCAAAAAATATATTGATTCAATGCATACTTTTTATGCATTGCAGTGATTTAAAGGAATAAAGCGTAGAAAGGAATATACAATATGCTTTTCAGCATTTTCGATATTCTCCGTGTAGTTCACTCACTCCAGGTAATCGCATCACAGGCACACACTTCCACTCTGTCTATTTCTCACCGAATATAAGAGCACTTTGCTTTATCTGAGGTTAGTTATAGTTGTATCCTCTGTGAAGGTACAAATCTCACGCACCAGCGTAACATTAGTGCGAAATGCCATCACTGGTTGGGACAATTTAACCAATATTCTAGACAAAAATGTGTGACCTTCTAGCTTCCCCGATTTAAATCCTCTCGACTTTTTCAGAGAGGTCCTATATGATGTCGAAGCTGACCGAATACAAGGTCAGCACCTTGGATCAGTTCAAGACTGTAATTCTCAAAATCTGGGTCCGTACGTGCCGCTTGCGACGCGTTCAAAAAAGGTTGAAGATTGTGAATAAGTACAAAGGGGCCATTCCAAGATGTCGTAAACGTTTCTTATAAACATGGCTTTCAATTAAATGAACCCAGAAAAAAAACCTTTTCTTTTTCATATTTTGAAATTGTAGCTCTTATTGAACACCGTGTAGAACAATACCTTTCGGAGCTCTAACGACAATAACCCTTGTATATAGAAGACCACTTCTGCAGTAAGAGTACTCACGTTCAGATGGCATTTTTTGGTGTTCGGAGGTAGTTCGAGACTGAGACTCGAAAAAGATTCATATGTTGCACTTTCCTTCCCGCAGCGAGTGCACTTGACCGTACTTTTGATTTGACCATACGACAGCTGCGATATGTAGCTTTCCTTCCCCTTAAAATATTCTACCCAGGCTTTTTCGGACGCCGGTAGCTGATCTATACTCGTCTGAATCTGCAAAATCAGAAGTGTTAAAACGATGCACATTTACGCAACTGACGCCTAGTTACCGTAATATTTACTGTCTGCAGATCGGAATGCAACCAATCCATCAGGATTGTTAGGAACTCGTGGGAATCCTGCTGTTCGATCCCACCAAATTGGCGCTCGTATTGTCCAACAACATACTGAAAAGATAGATAGTTAAAAATTTCCATTTAGAAAAAGGTATAATGCGTCTCCATTTCAAAGCAAATACCTCAGCTAGTCAATGGAGACGCGATGTAGTACACTTACCCTTAAATTTTTACTAGCAATGCACTTATACTGGCCCGTCCACAATTCTTTTATCACCGCTGCGACTTCTTCCGCTATCCGTCCTTGCGTTTTATTATTCCTGTCAACAAATTGAATCAGTAAAATCATTCCATCCATGCTTCTTCACCATTCTAACCTATTGAGATTTTTCCTGAATGATCCATCCTGGAAGAACTCCATAAGGAACGTTGTATTGCTGAGGCACTGGAGAATGCTGTTCATGTAACAGGTATTTCCTAAATTCTTTAGTCCGGTCAGTCCGCGTTCCTGTTGAAATTGAAAATTGAATCAGATGGCAGCTCAAAATAGACCGAACGGTTATTGGTAATCAAATTATCCGATTAAAATTCCGGCCACAATGCTGTTGGCCGACAGGTAACATGAGCAAATTTCTACCGCATCTTGTTGAGTAACAGCGCCGCGCCTGCCAAGTTGTTGTTAACAATGCATGACATGAAATTTGCTTGCACATAGGAAGATGACGGAAAACGACAATCGATAGACCGAAGGGGTATGGTTATTCGCAATTGACTGGTGATTGTGGAAAAGGAAATTGAAAATAGGGCTTTTTTACTTCGGGGGTACAAGGAAAAGGAACGGGTGAGAAAAGTACCACGTCAGGTATGTTACCTTTTTATATAAAAAAATAATGTTAATATGATGTTGAAAAAAACATAAAGGAACCGAACAAAATTCAGTGCAATAAAGTATTCAAGTTAATATTCGCGAAATATCCATATTTAAACCATGCCTTTAATATTTTCCCCCAAGTAATTTTGTTTCTCGGTGTTTATTGGTTGTTTTAGTCGATAAAAAGATTAACTGGTTCGATAGGTACATAAACCAATTGAAACATGTATGCAAGTGCTATAGGTAAAGGTAACTTTGCGTATATTTTCTACTAATCCTTTTCCAGGGATCAGTACAGAGGGCGAAATCGTAAAAGGACAAAACTCAAAAGGCCGAAACACGAACGGCCAAAAATGTTCTAGCCTACTACAATAAGCCGGAAATCGAAAAAGAACGTGCAACTAGGTAACATTAACTGTATTTAACAGAGACTTTATGTAAATTATACGCTTAGCCAGATGACAAACAAGAAACGTAAAATGTGTCATAAAAATAGATGAGATGCCCATAAAAGCCTAATCCCATATGGATTTATTCTATTTTCCTTCAGCTGGCAGCCCCACCACAGCGATAGGGCTAGGTGAAGTCCGTAGGCCAAACTTTGACGAACACAGATTACCGATGGGACAGGTATTGTTATGTTCCGATAGCCGAGGTGACAACGCTTCCCGATACCGTGGAGTTGGTTTCCTACTTATCGCCCAGACGGTGGCAGTGCTCATAGAGCATAATCATAGCCAGATTCAGCACATGGGTTCGAAAACTTACTATACCGTGTACGCACCATACTTTGCGCGGTTCCTAATGCGCAATTTTACATGTATATTTGGTCGTATCTCGAGTTTAACGAGTTTGTTTTAAAATATGTTTGCTTAATTGATTTCCCTAGGTAATGTGAGGCATTGTTTGCAGAAGTAAAATTTTTCAAATTAAGATGGCATATATCCCCCTTGTATTCTTGAATAATTTATAAATGTATTTGCTCATAGTGGCTCAAGATCAACCAAATAAGGCTTGTCCTTTGTAAAATTTCTTGAAAAATCTAATAAAAGTTATTTCATCTACCACACGACTCTGTGAACAAAGATATGGCTGATTTTACCCAACTTTCCCTTATATTATTGAATAATTTATAGATATCTTTGCTCGGAGTCGCTCAAGATCAACAAAATAGGACTAGTCCAATGAAAATGTTTTTGGAAAATCGAATAAAGGTTGTTTCAACCACCGCATAACTCTGTGAACGAAGATATGGCTGGTTTTTCCCCCACTCCCCCCCCCCCCTTCTATTTTTAAATAATTTATAGATATCTTTGCACGGAGAGGCTCAAGATCAACCAAATAGTACTAAACTCATGTAAAATTTCCTGCAAAATTGAATAGAAGCTGTACTGACCATCGCACGGCTCTGTGAACAAAGATATGGCTGTTTTTACCCCACTTACCCTTGTATTCCCAACAAACATCGGTGTTTAATTAAAGCTTGTTCAAACAAATTTGAAGAAGCTATTCAGCTATTCTAGAAGAAACAGCTGAATAGCTTCTCCAAATTTGCTTGAACAAGCTCTAATTCAACACCGATGTTTGTTGAGTTCTTTAATAGTTTATAGATATCTTTTCTCGGAGCCGTTCAAGATCTACCAAATAAGGCTCGTCATATGTAAAATTTCTTGGAAAATCGAATTAAAGTTATTTCATCTACAGCACATCTACAGGCTCTACGAACGAAGATATGGCTGATTTTACCCCACTTCCCCTTGTATTATTGAATAATTTATAGATATCTTTGCTCGGAGTCACTCAATATCAACAAAATAGAGCTAGTCATGTGTGACATTTCCTGGAGAACCGAAAAGAGGTTGTTTTGAATATCGCTCTGTGAAAAAAAATTTAGCTGATTTCACCCTACTTCCTCTGATATTCTTGGGATAAATAACTCAACTATATGGGTTAAACTGGGGTGAAATCAGCCATATCTATCAGCCATACAGAGCCGTGCGGTATTTGAAACAACTTCTAATTAATTTTCCATAACATTTCACATAGGACAAGCCTTATTTGGTTGATCTTGAGCCGCTCCGAGCAAAGATGTCTATAAACTATTCGAGAATACAAGGGAAAGTGGGGTAAAACCAGCCATATCTTCGTTCACAGAGCCGTGCGGTAGTTGAAACAGCTTCTATTCGATTTTCCAGGAAATTTCTCATGGAACTAGTCTTATTTTGTTGATCTCGGGCCTCTCCGTGCAAAGATGTGTATATATTATTCAAGAATATAAGGGGAAGTGGGGTAAAATAAGCTCTTTAACTCCACAATCATATCCGTGCGGTGATTGAAACCAGTTCCATTCGATTTCTCAGACAATTTACAAGCGGAAACGGCCTTGTTTACAAGCTGCGCATTAAAGCGACAAAAGTTACAGATTTTTTCCTTAGTTTTCGACAGTTCTTGCCCACTGTGCGTTCCTTTAGGGAAGCAGACATTGCCGGCCGAGTCCGACGGATGATCTGTCCAGCCAGCACCCTAGTCAAACACCCGAGGAGAAAAAGTGTATCCCTATTAGCGTCATCGCAGCAGAAAGTCATTGCTCCATCCACTGCCGGTCAACAAGCGGTGCTTTGTTTACAAGCAACAGCAGAAAGTGCCACACTGGCAAAGAGCAACTAGCACATTGTTTGTTTTTATCCCATCTGCTAGTGTTGTTTGTGTATCTCTCTCCCATATGGTCAATCGACCTGCATAGAGTGGTTCCAAAAAAAAATATCTGATTTTTATTTTATTTTTTTAATTTATTTTGTTGTGCCTAATTTTTTTTTATGGATGATCCTACGGGGGGCGACTTGCATCCCAAAGATGTTTTAGGGCGCGTTGTTACCGGCCGTCTTTTGCCTCTCCTTGGGTTGTCTACTTTCGGCAGAAAGTGAAAGCCCTAGACTTTTCGGGCTTTAAAAGAAATTTGACGCGTCGTTATCCAGGGACCGAATTTCATCAGGTCAACCGAAACAAACTGCGTGTTACTACAGGTAAATAAAATAGCTAACGACGAGTACTACGTCTACATCCCATCTCGAGATGTGGAGATAGATGGTGCAGTTTCTGCAGCGAGCCTGACGTGTGAAGACGTTATGGAAGGTATGGGGCGAATTCTCGATTCTGAAGTGAAATTTTGGAATGTAAACAACTGCATGCAGCATCAATGGTAGATGGAAGAGAGACGTATTCACCATCGGACTTGCTTCAAGTGACCTTCGCTGGATCAATTATCCCACAATTTATTGAAATTGATAATGTTTTTTTGATCCAGTGCGCCTTTTTGTACCAAGGGTATTTAATTGTACCAAGTGCAAACTATTGGGTCATACGGCTACTTTTCGCGGCAATAAGCCCCGTTTTGGCAAATGCGGCCGAAGACATTTGGAGAATGGTTGCCAACTGTAAGCAGCAAAGTGTGCTTACTGTGGCAAAGAGCCTCTGCACAATTTGCAGAACTGCCCCGTGTACAAGAAGCGCACTGGTAACGTGAGACGTTCCATACAAGAACGCTCCAAGTAGACGTATGCAGAAATTAAAGTCGCAAAACGGAGCGGATGCATCAGCCGCTCAAAATGAAACACCTTTTATGATTTTGTCTTCCGGAGTGGATTTTCGGAGATACTTACCTTATCTTACCAATCAGACTAAGGTCGGCGTGGCCTCTGCTGTACACAGAAGTTGTCTCCATTCTATTCGGTCCATGGCTGTCACTCGCCAGCCTCGCTGTCTGCGGAGGGTCCGCAGGTCGCCTTCTACTTGATCGATCCACTGCTCGTTGCGCGCCTCTTCTTCTTGTACCTGTCGGTTCGTTTTCGAGAACTATTTTCACAGGGCTGTCGTCCGACATTCTTACGACATGCCCAGCCCATCGTAGTCGACCGATTTTTGCGATGTGCACGATGGGAGGTTCTCCCAGCAACTGATGCAATTCGTGGTTCATTCGCCTCCTCCACGTTCCGTCTTCCATCTGCACTCCACCGTAGATGGTACGCAGCACCTTCCGTTCAAAGACTCCAAGGGCGCGTTGGTCCTCCACTAGCAATGTCCATGTTTCGTGGCCATGGAGAACTACCGGTCTAATTAATGTCTTGTAGATGGTCAACTTTGTGGTTCGGCGAACTTTGTTCGATCTTAGCGTCCTGCGGAGTCCAAAGTAGGCACGATTGCCAGCCATAATGCGCCTTTTTATTTCTCTGATGGTGTCGTTATCGGCGGTCACCAATGAGCCCAGATACACGAATTCGTCTACTACCTCGATTTCATCACCATCGATCTGAACTCGTGCTAGGATGCTAACATTGTCTTTTCGTGAGCCTCTTCCCGTCATGTATTTTGTTGTCGACGCATTAATCACAAGCCCAATCCTACCAGCTTCAGCCTTAAGTCTGATGTACGTTTCCGCCATCGTCTCAAAGATACGTGCTACGATATCAACGTCGTCGGCGAAGCCAAATAGTTGGACAGACTTCCTGAAAATCGAACCACTCGTGTCTATCCCAGCTCTTCGAATCACACCCTCCAGTGCAATGTTAAACAACAAACACGACAATCCATCACCTTGCCGTAACCCTCTCCGAGATTGGAAGGGACTCGAGAGCGTCCCTGATACTCGGACGACACCCATCACTCGATCCATCGTTGCTTTGATCAATCGCGTCAGTTTTTCCGGAAATCCATATTCGTGCATGATTTGCCATAGCTGGTCTCGATCGATTGTATCATACGCTGATTTGAAATCGATGAAAAGATGATGTGTGGGAACGTTGTATTCGCGACATTTCTGCAGCACTTGCCGAATCTCGAAAATCTGGTCCGTAGTAGCGCGGGCAACCATGAATCCAGCTTGGTATTGCCCCACGAACTCCTTTGCAATTGGTGACAGGCGGCGGCATAATATTTGGGAGAGCAACTTGTAGGCGGCGCTCAGCAGCGTGATTGCACGATAATTGCAGCAATCCAGATTGTCGCCCTTTTTATAGATGTGACACACTGTTCCCTCCATCCAATCCTCCGGTTAACATTCCTCCTCCCAAATCTTGGTAATTACACAGTGCAGCGCTTTGGCCAGTGCTTCACAACCGTATTTCAGTAGCTCGCTTGGGAGTTGGTCAACACCAGGGCCTTGTTGTTTTTCAACCGACCAATTTCCTCCTCAACTTCCTGAAGGGTTGGGGTCGGGGTCCTGTCATCTTCTGCGCGTGTTCCTAGAATTATTACCGAGCCACTTTCGTTCGCTGTAACATTACCGTTCAGGTGCTCGTCGAAGTACTGCTTCCACCTTTCAATCACCTTACACTCTCCTGTGAGAAGGTTGCCATCTAGGTCTCTGCACGTATCAGCTTGTGGTACGTAGCCTTTGCGCGAGCTGTTCAACTTCTCATAGAATTTGAGTGTGTCGTTAGCACGGTACAGTGCTTCCATTTCTTCGCGGTCTCGATCTTCCCTCTGGCGCTTTTTCCTTCGAAGAATAGAATTTTGTCTGTTCCGTGCCTGTCTATACCGTTCCACATTCGCTCTCGTACGGTGTTGCAGCATTCTCGCCCGTGCTGCATTCTTCTCCTCTACTAACTGCTTGCATTCGCCATCAAACCAGTCATTTTTCCGATTCGGTGCAGAAGTACCTAGTGTCACTAATGCAGTGCTACCAATGGCAGTTCGAATATTTCTCCAGCCATCTGCAAGAGTAGCAGCGCCAAGCTGCTCGTCCGTTGGTAGGGCTGCTTCTAGCTGTTGCGCGTATTTCTGAGCAACTCCGGTTTCCCGTAGAAGCTCAATGTTAGGTCGTGGCGTCCGAGTTCGACGCGTGTTATAACGCGTGTACACGCCCCCGGTATAAGAAAGCCCACTAGTTCTCCGGGTGTGTCCCGGAAACAGATAAAAGCTACTCTCAAGAGCATGCAAAAAAAATTGAGGTGGCGGGGGTCAATTTAAAAAAAAAACGAATAAACCGGTAATAGCTGATGCATCCGTCCCTAACTGTAGCTATACCACCCCGCCGCTATCTAATAACAGTAACCGTAGGAGGTTACCAAAAGAAAAAACTACGTCTTCTCGCAATTCTAACAATATCCCGTCCAAGCGAGGTAAGATTAATTTTAGGGACATTGTGGATAACATTTTAAATATTCTTGGTCTTTCGGACGCTTCACCGCTCCGAGGGATTATTGACCTGCTTATTACTTCAAGCAATTGACTGTTTAATGGTCCCTCATTGGTGATATCTTTGGTTAAATAATTCGTCGAGTGAGGATCAAGATATGATCACCGTCTTACGATGGAACTGTCGTAGTCTAATACTTAAATAAGACTCGTTCACGTATTTGATTCATAATTCTGATTGTGACATATTTGCTCTCTGTGAAACATGGCTTTCTTCTGAAGATGAATTAAACACACAACAACGATTTTAACATTATCCGCCTGGACCGAGATGATTGATATGGTGGCGTCCTTTTAGGGATCAAAAAATGCTACCCCTTCTATAAAATCTTACTCCCAATAATCTCAAGCATTGAAGTCGTCGCTTGCCAAATAAATGTAAAGAATACAGATCTTAGCATAACTTCTGTCTAAGGCCCTCCGAGGACATCAATAAACCGCCGTCAACTTTGGAGTTCAGTAACATCACTTCCATCTCCAGTTCTGATTTTGGGCGATCTGAACTCCCACGGTACTGCTTGGGGCGAACAATACGATGACAATAGAGCGGGTATTTTCTATGACTTATGCGACGATTTCAACTTGACCCAGTGTTCAAGAAAGCCACACGAATAGCAAAACCTCCTGCCAGGGAGAGTCGACTTGACATATCTTTGTGCTCTAATTCACTATCATTAAATTGTCTATGGAAGGTAATCATGGTAGTGATCACTTACCAATTATTATCTCAATCACAAATAGTTTTCAAAAAACATACCAGTCAATCCATGTTGCTTATGACCTCACGAGGCATATTGATTGGCAACATTTTACATCGGCGGTAACCCTTGGTATTGATTCTACCGATCCTCTTCCACCATTAGAAGAGTATCTGTTGGGTTAGAATTTCCAACTCTTAACGAGCAACACGTTTTTGTAGTGTGTATGCTTTAAGCTACAAATGAATTCATTTATTTAGCACAATTAGGTAAATAATAAGGATATCCACTTACAAATTTGGTTTAATTATTCTGGAAGTGGTATTGGCATTGTTTCCTCACTGTCCACTGTCCAGCCTTAGCTTTAATCGTAGGATCTACAATTTGATGTTAGTAATTAAGTTCGATACAATTCAGTTCCTTTCCGTACTTACAAATCAACTAGATTAACTTTACTTCACGTACAACTTTTGTACAATTTCAGCTTTAGGAGCGTAGAATAGAATGGTAATCAATGTCGACAAATTAGAATAATAAATTAACTCGAGTCAATTGTCACCGCTTTGTCTGCACTGTCTTCGCGCGGTTTAACGTTAACGTGGCTTGTGACGTTGGCATGTCCCACTGTCAGTTCGTTGTCAGTTAACGCAGCGTCGTGGTGTGAAACCTAGGGTGAAGCCCGGCATAAAGCGTTGATGTGATGAGGGGTCTCGTCGTGATAGTATCGTTTCCTTTCCGAACTGATGTACAAAAGTGCATTAGAATCTCAGAAACGACGTGTTCCGAGTGCATCCTTCAAAAAAAGACCCGCCACCCCTGGATAGGATGACGAATGCACTAAGTTGTATCTTGAGAAATCCGATGTTTAAACGCATCGTAGACATTATCGTTAGATTATCGTAGACATGCAACATGTGAGCTTTTTGATAAGTACCTAAAGCTTGAAAAAAAGCTTAAAAATTTAGTCAAAGCAAAAAAACGCAATTACTGGCGTTCGTTTGTAGAGGACCATAGAGAAACCTCGATGTCAACGCTTTGGAGAAAGCCCCGTTACATGCGAAACCGCTCAACCTCCAATGAGAGTGAAGAATACTCCATGCAGTGGATATTCGACTTCGCTAAAAAGGTTTGTCCAGACTCTGTCCCAACAAAACCGAACTTACAGGATACAACCCGAAGTAACGGTTTTCTCTGGAAGAACAATTCACAATGCTGGAATTATCAATGGCTCTTCTTTCATCGAATAACTCTGCTCCGGGAAGCGATATGATTAAATTCAACCTTCTGAAAAATCTCCCCGATTTTGCTAAAAGACGATTACTTAACGTGTATAACACTCTTATGGAATTAAACATTCTTCCACCCACATGGATACAGGTTAAAGTAATAGCTATTCAAAAGCCTGGGAAACCAGCATCTGATTACAATTCATACCGTCCGATCTCTATTCTATCATGTTTGAGGAAATTGTGAAAAAATGATCCTATCAAGACTTGACTGTTGGGTTGATTCCATCAACCTGCTATCAAATACGCAATTTGGTTTCCGAAAGAGCAAAGGAACAAACGATTGTTTAGCGTTGCTTTCATCTGATATACAACTGGCCTTTGCACACAAGGGGCAATTGGATTCAGTATTGCTGGATATTAAGGGCGCATTTGATTCAGTTTCCATAGATATACTGGCAAATAGTCTGCACAGTAGTGGTTTACCAGGAATTTTAAATATTTTTTTTGTATAATTTACTGTCAGAAAAACAAATGACTTTCTATCTAGGCTAACTGACAACTTCCAGAATTAGTTACATGGGCTTACCCCAAGGCTCATGTTTAAGCCCCTTACTTTATAATTTTTACGTTAAAGATACTGATAACTACTTGGAAAATAGATGCATGTTAAGACAACTTGCAGACGATGCTGTGATCTTCTTCAGAGGTCAACGTGCGGAAATATTGCAAAGACCATTGCAAAATTCCCTATATAATCTGTCTACCTGGGCTAGAAATTTGGGGTTCGAATTTTCACTGCAAAAACCGATTTGGTAGTGTTTACTAGAAAGCGGTTCCCAGCCCAACTGCGTCTCAAGCTGTTGGGGAGAGAAATTACCCAATCTTTGACCTTCAAATACCTTGGAGTCATGTTTGATTAAAAAAGCACTTGGAGTACTCACATTGCGTATTTGAAACAGAATGGCAACAAAGGATCAATTTCCGGGACATGGTGGGGTGCTCACCCGGAAGACCTCATTAAACTCTACAAAACAACTATTCTTTCTGTTCTCGAATATGGCTCTTTTTGCTTCCTCTCGGCAAGAAACAGCCGCCTCATTAAATTGGAACGCATTCAATATCATGTTTTACGTATTGCCCTTGGCTTAATGCATTCAACGCATAATATGAGCCTGGAGGTTCTGGCAGGAGTAAAACCTTTACAGAACCGCTTTTGGGAGCTCTCATCTTGTGATTGAAAACATCAAAGAAATGCTCGTATGGAGTACCCAGTCCAGATTCTTACGAATCTATATTAACTTTATGCCATCCGATATTAGTCTTCCATGCTATAATTCTCCTAGTGTACGCTTTCCTTATCACAGTTCCTCCATTGATTATGATCTCTCCATGAAACAGGTTTTTCAAGGAGTCCCAAATGAACTTCGATCTATTCTAATTCCCTATATTATTAATTGAAAAGTACCAACCAATGTCAATTTCAATTGAAGAATTTTCACTTATGTGTCACACATTCATGGATCCACTGATTTCGGCGTTTACAACGAATACTCATCTGCCTTCCGGAAACTTCAGGAACCTTGTTCCGTATATGTTGCTGAACTGGCAGCAATCAATTTCGCATTAAGGATAGTTTCCGACATGCCCATAGACCATTATTTCACCTTCTCAGATAGTCTCAGTTCTATTGAGGCCCTGCAGTCGATGAAAACAGTGAGGCACTCATCTTACTTTCTTTCAAAAATAAGGGAGCAGATGTGTGCGTTGGTCGAAAAATCATTTAAGATTACCTTTGTATGGGTCCCCTCACATTGCTCAATTCCAGGCAATGAGAAGGCGGACTCTCTAGCAAAAGTGGGCGCACAAGAAGGCGAAATATTGAAAGAATTACACATGATGAATTTTTCCCATTAGTACGTCAGAGTTCTCTTCAAACTTCAAACGATTATTATCTATTATTATTATCGATTATTATTATTATTATTATTATTATTATTATTACTATTATCTTCTGGTTCGAAGGTTTGGATGTAAGTAACGGTTTCATTCGTGTGATGTCAAGACTTATGTCCAACCACTACTCGCTAGACGCACATCTCTACAGAATTAACCACGTCGATAGCAGTTTATGTAGGTGCGGATCCGGTTATGATGACATCGCTCACGCAGTTTGGCATTGCCCGGATGATGCCTCCAGAGCACGACTTTTGGATACCCTAGCGGCTCGAGGTAGACAACCCTCCTGCGAGGTAAGAGATGTTTTCGGAATGCGTGATCTTCCCTACATGCAAGCGATTTACGAATTTCTTTATTTGTCTGATCTAAGAGTGTAATGTCATTACCCCCCTTCCTTTCACTCTTGTAAATTCATTGCCATTGTGTCCCAGTAACAATATCCTTTTGTTTCCGTGCGACTTGTACCTGCCCAGCAAGCTGTAGTCACCCATCTGCTGCATAGTTCCTGTATGGGACTACAGGGACCGAAGATTTGGTAGATATTGCAACCATGAGCAGCAACTAATATCTGAAATAAGTTACCTGCCTAGCCCCTTCCAAACGATAATATGACCAATTAACCTCGAGCTAGCCACGAGTAATTGGCACCCCACTTTTACTAAAATCGAAAAATAAAACCATGTTAATTACAATGTCGAATATCGGCTCCATAAAGTATTACACACGCCTGAGCCTAACAAATAAACGAACTAATTAAAAAAAGCCTCAAGGAGTCGTGCTTTCCAACAATGCATGCGACTGGCAATCAAGACAAAGGGAGAACGATTTGAATAGAAGTAAATTAAGACACATGTTAAGAACCAAACAGCAATACATTGAAAATTGAAATTCTAGCAAGCTTCGCATTTGTATGAGCACGATGCCTAAAGCAAATGGATTGATCCTCGAATTTAAGGATATCGGTTTAAGTAACCGAGAAAAAAAACCAAGAATCAGTCAATAGATTCAATAGAGGAAAAACAGTGATAAGAAATTTCGTGAAGAAAGGTGAAAAAAATGTCATCCGGAAAAAAGCCAATGGCAACTCCTAAATTTCCAATCGAGAACGGAACCGCATCATAAACCTTGGTAAGGCTGAAAAGTTCAAGGCTTGGGAAATAAAGCAGGAATTAACCTTCCCATAACGAGTTTTACTAGAATTTTGCGAGGATCTGGACCCCTGATTTACAAGAAAAAAAAAATAAAAAAACCTAACCTCAAACCAAAGCACATTCATACGAGATTGGATTTTGCCAAGAGGTGGACTGCAAGAAGGGGATGAAGCGATTTTTATCGACGATAATAAGTGTAGTCTCAATGCTGCGCGTATTATTGGCATGATCTCCGTAAGAATTTCCAGGCAAAGTTGAACAAACATTATGGAGGAGCTGTGGGCTGCTTTTTTGCGAAGCGGTAAAACTCTCGCTTCCACAATTTTGACCAGAATAAATTCAGAGAGCTATGTACGCTATATGAGCTACTAGACAGTGTTCTCATTTCATTTACTGGGGATATTATGGACAACAACTTTAACTTTTAACAAGATAACGCTGCTATTCACGTGAGCAAAAAGCCTTCTTAAAATGATTTTCCGGGGATATAATATTCACGTTATGAACTATCCACCTCGTGTTCCGGACCAGAATCCTATTAAAAATCTCTGGGAGATCCTGGCGACACGAGTTCACAGAGGTGGACCGCATTTTGCAACTAATCGTGAGCTACTAACATGTGTATGAAACGAGTGGTGGAAAATTCTGAAAATTGGTAAACCAAATAACTTATTTCTGCTTAATTTTGATTTGAATCGGTTTTTAAAAATTAAAGTTGATATGCCCTTTGTGGAATTTCGTTACTTTGTTTAAAAACAACTAGAGAAATTATAATAAGAACCCCATTATAGTATAATTATTTTGTTATTTGAATGCCTTTTAAATACCATAGTCATGTTTTGCAAAAAGCTTTAAATTGGACTAAACGACTAAAAATACATGTGCCCTAATAAAAATGTCCTCCATTACACGTTCGTATATACTAATTCTGGGTTCTAAACCGCGCAAGCCGTCTTTATTTTTCAAAAGATCCTGATCATCGCAGATTTTATTAACATTACTTTTTTCAAAACTGCAATCAAATCTGCTTTTTAATTATGATGATGATGATGACGGCTGTTTGCACCATAAATAATCAAAAAACAACATGTGAGTCGGTTCCTGCGATAGCCTCTTAATTAAACTTTATTCAGCTTGTTCATTTTCCTATTGTGACGCATTCCTTTGGTGTCATTGACGTCCTCTGGAAAATGGTTTAACGTTTCGCGTAACGTGGTAGGAAGCATATAAAATGAACAACACAAACAGAATGTATCACGCTCACGTGTACCTGGCTAGGAGTGCCACTCGTCATGGTGGGTTTATCGGTGTGAGGCGTTAAGTTTATTCATCCGATCCACCCCTCCAAAACAAAAAAGTTTTTTTTTGTTTGGCTGTCCACACATGTACGCAAAATAGTTTAGGTTGATAATCTTCTAACTTGCACCGCCCGAAGAGGTGGGGGAGAATTTAGCGAATGACCAAGGTGAAATTAATGTATACATACCTTTTTGTATGGTATCAGCAAGTGGTAGTGCGGTAGCTTTATCTTGTATCCTGCTACGACGACCATGATTATGTTTTGTTTGTTTCAGTGATTCCAATCAAATTGCCGTATAATGTAATTAAAAGAGACGTTTGTTTCTGTCACGGTGTTTCTTGAATATTTGAACTGACAATCGACGTATGTCCCGTTTGCCCTTTGTGCGATTTATCCGTGTAATCCGTTGATTTGAGAGATTGAATATCTATGAGCTTCCTTTGAAGGGCACAATGCATCGGTCCAAGTAAAAACTTTTCAAACTATTACTGCTACCGACGATGAAATACTAATCCAGTGACATCCGCTATTCGCATATAATTTGCTACTTAACTTGCTAGACTATAGTATAATATTCCGAATATGAGTTATTTGGAGAAATTCTCCAATTTCATTACGCCATGAAATGTAAATCTCTCGACACAAACACTAAATATCCAGGTTGAACTTTCTCAGACTACAACGCGGTCGACTGGAAGAGCACTACATTTTCATAACGTTTCTGCGGAGCAACTAATCAGAATGGATTTCAAAACAAATAAAAGAGCACCCTCGCTAGATTTCACCGGTTGGGGCGAAACTACTTTCTATCTCTTTCCACCCCGAGAGGGAGTTTATGCTATCACCACGACGACCGGTCCGAATTGTTATGCCAACGAAAAAGGGCACGTTTCCTGCCAGCAGTGTTACTATTCGGAACGAAACCCAATGTGCTACAATGCCAATACAGCGGCAATTCGTAATGAGTATGGAATGCAAACCACCGACAGGACAACGTGCCTCTCATTATGTTTGCTAGAATGTAAGCCAACAGTAGCAGGACGTTTTATGTCTGCCGGAATTTCATCACATTGTAATGAATGTCATTTGTAGGGAAACAATTGAATAGAATAATTAATACAAATTGTTACTGTAATCTAGTTAATTCAGATGTATTTTGATCCTGCGCAAAAAGGATTTGGATTCTAGTTAGGCCTAAGAATGTGTTTTGTGGAAGGTCATTCGCTAATTGATGCAAAACAAGTTCCAATTCTATCTGAGTGGGTACCGTAGTACAGACTCCTACGGTACCTTACTGTACACAGTTACTGATAATGCCATAAACAACAGTCTTGAAAAATTTCGTCGCTTTCTCACTAGCTTAGGGGAGACTGGGCGCACTTGATCTCTGGGGACATTTGATTTATTGTCACATCATGAGCGCTTATTTCTAAAGGGTGTTCCGATCAAAATAAGGTAAAACAGTAATGTGTATGAGTCGATCAAAATTTTTATTAATAAGTCAAATGCTTTTTCCTTTTCAAGTTCAGTTAATACAGAATACAGGAAAAATATTCAGCTAAGCTTCCTTTTAACCGAATGCGAATTTCCGGGTCTTTCGTTTAACAACTGCCTTAAGATTTTGTACAGTCTCCTTGTCGCCACTTTATTCGCCGCAGAACGCCAGTTTGCCTTGAACTGTTTCTCGTTCACAACAGCTTTTTGAGTCTTCTTGAGGTTCCGCTTGACGATGGCCCAATATTGTTCGATTGGGCGAAGCTCTGGCATGTTGGGAGGGTTTTTGTCCTTGGGCAACACTTGAACGTTGTTGGCAGCATACCATTCCATGGCCTTTTTTCCGTAATGGCAAGATGCCAAATCCGGCCAAAATAGAATCAATTTCCTGGTTGACGCGCATGTAAACGTTGCTCTTCAAGCCACAGGTACAGATGGCCTGTCACACCAGATATTTCCTCGCAAACTTTGACAGTTTAATGTGGTTTTTAATGCGCAATCAAACTTCGTCAGCATCGCCGTGTACAACTTTCGCGATCGTGCTTTGGCCGACGTGTTTTGTTTATCGTCGCGATTTTTAGTCACCACTTACTTTTAAGTCCACAGTCCAGCTCGTTTTTTAGCTCTATCCACGGTTGAAGGCGCTACTCTTAGCTTCTTTGCCACATCTCGGACGGAAAGGTTGGGGTTCCGCTCGAAACAGCGGGCAACTCTTTTTGTCGTCGCTGTGGACTCCGGATTTCGATTTCCCCCCAATCTAGCTTTCTTGGCTGTCGACAAACGTTCACCGACACTTTTAATACGTTGGTAACAGTTGATTTAGCCACATTCAACAATTTCGCCAACTTGGCGTGAGAGTAGTTTGGATTTTCGCCATGCACGTGCAAAATTTTGATGCGTTGCTTCTCTTCCTTCGACGACATTTTGATAACTCAAAATCAAAATAGAGGCATGGTGCTACACGCACACATCTTCAAAATGAGGGGTGTGCTAATTTTTTTAATGCACGATGAAAGAAAATGCGTCAAGTTTAAGTCGACCAAATTTTAATCGAAACACCCTTTATTTAAATTTTAATGAAGTTTCGTCTGAATGATGACTGTAATGCGTTTTGACGAAACTTTTTGGATATTCAACTGAAATATATCGCTTTTTATAATTAAAGCTGTGTACAAATAGAGTTGATCTTTTTTTTCTATTTTGAAGCACTAAAGGGTGTATTCGATAAAAACGGCACACGCATATTTAATAATCCAAATTAAATCGATCATCAGATTTTCTTGAAATTTCCAGAGTGATATGATGTGTTATGATCAGAACTCACCATCAGTGCAAGGATTACCTATGTCTGCAGGACTGTTCTCAGCAAGTTGCCTCGAGAGAATAGCCTACGTGATGGCTTGTTGTAGCAGGGCTAGTCGATCTCAATGAGGACCATCGGAAGACAACGGCCAGAAGGCCGCGTGTTTTCACATGACAAGGGACTGGGGACTCCACGAACTCTTGTCCAGTCAACAAATCAGATTTTTTTGAAGTTTCCAGAGAATGAAAAACTACTAACTAAAGGAAGTTCGTGAGGCAATACCAAGCGGGATACATGGACACCCGCGCTACTACGGACCAGATTTTCGCGATTCGGCAAGTGCTACAGAAATGTCGCGAATACAACGTGCCCACACACCATCTTTTCATCGAATTCAAATCAGCCTATGATACAATCGATCGAGACCAGCTATGGCAGATTATGCACGAATATGAATTTCCGGAAAAACTGACGCGGTTGGTTAAAGCAACGATGGATCGAGTGATGTGTTTCGTCCGAGTATCAGGAACACTCTCGAGTCTTTTCGAATCTCGGAGAGGGTTACGGCAAGGTGATGGATTGTCGTGTTTGTTGTTTAACATAGCGTTGCAGGGTGTGATACGAAGAGCTGAAATAGACACGAGTGGCACGATCTTCACGAAGTCTATCCAACGTACATCAGACTTAAGGTCGAAGCTGGAAGGATTGGGCTTGTGATTAATGCGTTGAAACAAAATACATGAAGGGAAAAGGCTCAAGAGAAGACAATGTTAGCATCTCACCACGAGTTCAGATCGTCGGTGATGAAATCGAGATAGTAGACGAATTCGTGTATCTGGGCTCATTGGTGACCGCCGATAACGACACCAGCAGAGGCGCATTATGGATGGCAATCGCGCGTACCGTGGACTCCGAAGGACGCTAAGATCGAACAAAGTTCGACGAACTGCAAAGTTGACCATCTACAAGACAATAATTAGACCGGTAGTGCTCTACGGCCACGAAGCATGAAAACGGAACGTGGAGGAGGCGAATGAACCACGAATTGCATCAGTTGCTGAGCGATCTATCGCTACACGTCGCTAAAATCAGTCGACTACAATGGGCTGAGCATGTCGTATGAATATCGGACGACATACCTTGTTAAAATGGCGCGCAACGAACAAGGTGGATCGATCAAGTATAAGGCAACTTGCGGACTCTCCGCAGACAGCGAGGCGGACCGATTACAATGGAGACAACTTCTGTGTTTAGCAGAGGCCACACCGGCCTTGGTCTGATTGGTAAGGTAAGGTGAGTAGTGAATAACTATGAAACTTGACAGTTGTAAACAATACACCATGAATAAGATTTGCTCAAGTTTTCATGTTTCTTATAATACGGTTCAAAAGTTACAGCAGATTTTCGGTGTGCCATTTTTATCGTATACACACCTTAGAATCCGCACACGGTGTATATTTTGTATTTTCGTCGCGGTTGAAACCCGGAAGAAGTCACACCAGACAGTGGGTTTTTCTTCCGTTCACACCTTGAGGTGTGAATGTAGTTCACCTCCCCGCGGTGCACCTTGGAAACGTTGAACTCCCATTAACGGCTAAACGAACTACGGAGTGAGCGGTGCAATGGGCTGGATGCCAGTAAAACTCCAATTATGGTAACTGTATGCGAAAAGGATAATGAGTGGTACTGTTGCATTTGGGCTGGCTCCTGTGTCGTCTCCTTCAGTACTGCCGGATGACACTGAGCAGGAAATGGCGGCACAGGTTGTCGCCGTCCCATTAAAACCTTGGCAGGCCTCCAATACGTTCCATTCTTCACCGCCGACCTCGCCAGTCGTCAGGTGGGAGTAGCGCTGATTAGACACTGAACACAGTTCCCCATGGAGGACCGTGTCAATCCTCGCATAGCCACCCTGTTCGCCTTCAAGCGTGCATCGCTAACCATGGGATCACTATAGCGACTACTTCACGTTGGCTTGGAAAGCGGCTGGAGGGGGCCAAACAAAATGGAGGGTAATACCTCAGGAACGACGAAAACCCAGGAAAAAGCGAATCCGTTCGCTAAAGGCAGCCTAGTGAGGTCCGCACCGCGTAAAACGGTGGGATCTGGCGTGTCCGCCAGTTGCGGAAGTGCCACGGTATCGGAAGCAAGTGCCGCCCGGGCCATGGATAGGATGCGGGAAACCCTTCCTAAAGTGAAGGAGGTGATGGCGATGCCCGAGCAGTTGGATGCGATTATTGACTTTACGTCATCGCGCAATAACATTGCTAAGGACCTGAAACTGAGCCCCCTTAGGCTACACATGACAGTGCAGGCTGCATGCAAAGAGGGGGAAGAGCTGGAAGCCGAGTGCCAAAGAGTTGGCACGGCTAGCAGCCACGGAAAAGGCGAGGGAGATAGCCTCGTAACTGGCCCAGACGTAAAAGTCCATCTCGGTCGGTGACTCCACCCCATCTACCATGGGGGTCCCCGGAAGAAACGGCACCTGGCGCTTCTAAGAAGCGGATAGTGTCAGACGGAAGCGAACCTACGCGAACGTGGCAGCGGGGTCAGAAGGTCCATTCTCGCGACCAGCTCCGGCTGGCTGCAAAGAGAGAGGCCCCGACGACAACAACCTTCGTAAGCACAGAAGCAGACGCTAGTGCTAAGAGGAGGACGAGTAATGGCCCCAGACGTAGCAAGGAAACCCACTGGAACTAGGTCCGAAAAAAGGGAAACAGGACGAAAAAAGAAATTGAAAAGCGACAGGTGGACCGCAAGTGTGCCCGCAGAGAGGCCCTCATCGTCAAGACCGAGGCGTCAAAGTACTCCGAGGTCTTGAAAGCATTTCGCGGGGACGCTAAATTGGCGGGCCTAGGCAGCAATTTTCTCAAAGTACGATGGGACAGCACCGGATTGTTCACGCGTCTCCACTTGAGTCACTTGCATATTGGCTGTAAAAAACTATACAACTACTCAGTTCACAGGATGTCAATGCACTTCAAAGAGGTTGACGAAAATGTGCAAAATTTGGTTGAATTCTGTCCAGTGGGAATAAGATACAGCCAGTTGTAAATATTGCAATAATTTCGTGTTCGTCCATTGGAATTTGTTAACTGATTGCAATCCCGTGCCAAATTACCTAAAACGCTGATTAGACTGCCATGTTATAACTTAGCAGTCTGAACAATGCATTTGGAACCAATGTGGGATTTGCGAAAACTATGCTATAAGTTGTACAAAACTCGAAAAGAATAAGCTCAGAATCATAAGAAAAAATAGATTCATTTATTACAAGATAGGTGTAATTCACTCAAAAACAAAAAATAAAAAGGTAATCCTATAATTCTGAACAAGATACGTTCAAAATACTTGGTAGAAGTTACAAAAACAACAACAATATGCAAAACAAATTTGGCTTTGAATAAAATCGGAGCCAAAAAAACTTCACTCACGAAGCAAATAAACTGACATTAACACTATACCTATGAGTGAAAAATGTCAACATGTTTTGCAGTTTAAAACATGCGAAACAGACAGTGAGTACTGAAGTTGTTTCCTGATGTTGGGGGTCATATTTTCAGGCTTGTACCGCATTTTTCGCATGGTTTTACATTTACTAACTTTTTCCCTCATTTCCGCCTTTCACGAATTTTCAACTTGGTGGCCATCCTGCGACAATTAGAGATTGTTTGGTAGGCGAACGAAATGATAACCAATCTAGTTATGACACCAAAAAAACAAACCTTCTACATAAAATTCGTCGAATATCAAAATACGATACAATAAATAAATACATTTTCGATACTAAAACTTAAAACGTCATTAGAATAACAAATTTTTATATGGTATTAAACTTTTTTACTTTACTAATGTATTATGTGTTAGCAAAATAACTAGTTGTAATCAAGATAGTAGCTAAATGGCAACCTTGATTAGTTCTTGTTGATAACCATGTCACAGAGTAGGCTATTTTCAATTGCAGGGGAAATAACTATCGCAGTATCAAATTTTAACCAAGAGTCAAAACAAATCGCCAAACAGTTCAAAGATATTAAATCTTTTAGAAAAGCGTAGTTTTCGGAACTTCGAAAGTTTCGACATGTTCGCTGAAGAAATCACAAATGGAGCTTCTATTGCATTGACTCTCCCCTACGGAATATTTTTGACGACAAGAAGCTTATACTTGTTACGTTATTGGCGTTATGTAGGCTTTCCTTGTTTGGTTGACCAAAAACCATCGATATAGCATTGTCCACCGTGTTGGCCACCTTTGGAGTGGTACGTGCCTCATGTCTGTCGCACGTTGCAAACATGCACATTTTCCTTCAGAACCTAAGCCCAAAAGGAGGACGGTGAAATTCTTCATGTATCATATATGCAGGTACGTATGTACGTACGGTAGCCACTTCTTCGATGATTTCGTTTTGTATGCGACTACACTCAGATTTAATTTCGGATCCTAAATTACAAAGAGGAGAAACCCCGTGAGCAGAACCCCTTTCGCGTTATCTACGCTTTCATGGCACTATCAAATATCTGGACAACTTATAAGAAAAATCTAGAATTTAGGCTCCTAGCTGATGTAATTCCAATGACATTGCAAGTCGAAAACGAAAAACAAAAGGAAAAGTCGCTTGTTGTCGCTTTGAACGGACTTTTCCATCAAACTTCCCGGTTTCATACTTCGTTGAAATATTGAGCAAGAAATGGATACTGTTAGAAAATGATACAACATTTTGAAGAAAAACAAACTTGTTATAACGTTATCATTGGAAACTGTTGTAGTGGTATGCGTGATTACCTTTAACCCCAGTAAGTCTGGTGTCAATTTCTGACGATGCTGTTGGGATTCTCTGAGACAAAAAATTTCTGATCACATCTTCTTTTTAGAGAAAATTAAGGTGAAACTGGAGGGAGTCCTTTTTACATATGTTTTATAGGTTAGTGTTTGGACAACGTCGATATTCGTTCCCTTACCCTAACCACTGGACCGCTTCAGCTTAACAATAAGAGATCAATAAATACAGTATTTCATATGCCTCCGCCATGGCAGGACGGCCGAACAATCGGTGTTGTTTCTTTCATTTCATTCGAATATCGTAGGATCCCCGCCCGTGCGCGATCAGTTAGTTTTATTATCACTTTACGGTTTTGAGTCTAAAAATCACAAACAAAACAAAACAAACAACGCTCAAATTGCTAACCAATGGATGTTCCAGTTTAGCAAACGATTCTTGAAAATTTCACGCCAGAAGTCCTAATAGTATTTGAGGTTTGTGCTCAGAAAAGTAATAGGGACTTGATCCCGTATATCCTTAAAGCTCTTATGGATAATGGCTTTGAAATAGATCTAGTATTGAGTCTATCGTTAAAAATCACCAGTCCGTATTTTTATTTATTTTTTCAAATTGATTTTTCATCTAGATGAAACCAATGTATAGCCCAGAGCAATTCTCTACCAAATGCATTAACGATTAATTATCGTAGACAACCAACACCAACAAAAATTAAGTAGAATACCAACAAAGAAAAAAATATTGTTTGCAAGCTTCAGAAAGTATTTACCGAATTTCTGCGAATTCAGCGAAATTATCAGAACAAAAGCAACGATAACATAACTTCAGTAATACTTACAGAGAACTAACAAATCATAGATAAACAGCTAACTTCGTGAATCTTTAGAAAACTTTGGAACACTTCAACAAAAATTGAAAAATAAAAACATTTGCTTTTGATGCATGTGTTGGTGCTTTTAAACAGGATCCATTTCACCAATGCTTGAAAAGCATCAGACAAGTTCATAGACTTTCAGTCAAGTTTGGAGGACTTCAAGAAAGCTCGAAGAACTGCAGATGAAACTTTAGCAAAGAGGCTTATTACGGTTTTCACTTCACGGTGAAAACATAAAACCTTATTACGAATGTCACCCAAGTGAAAAAATACGGAAGAGTTCATCAGAGGTGACAATTCGAATGAACTCGGTGTTATTATGGTTGCCACGGCGACATCATGCCACCGAAAAAAATGACGCAAACCGTAGATTTTCTGAGGGCTACTGCGATTTTCACTTCACTATCACTTCCACCTCACGGTGTTCATTTTTGGGCAGGGTGGTATCAGTAATATCACAAAAAAGTGAGGTGATGTGTAATTGAAGTGTAGGTGACAACCGTAATAAGCCCCAAAGATAACAGAACTTCAGCAATAATCGTTAAGTTTCAGCAAAATTCACAGATCACGGAACATGTACCTCAGGAAAGCTCATAGAACTCGTAGGATCAGTGATTTACGATTCTTATTGTTTGTTTGTCTCTTTGGGTACATGGCAGAGTTTATGCTTAATTTGCAGAACATAATTTCTCACATGTATCACAGAACTTTGGATTAGTTCACTTCAAAGGGCTTCTGCAATGATCTCAGAATATCACCAAACAAAAACACTTTAATGAAGTTGTAAAAAAACAGCAAACCCTCTGCAAACTTAAGCACAGAATTGTAGAAGAAAAACCGAACTGTACAGATGTTATTCATAGAAATTTAGCCATATTTACTAACTAAACTTTATTAGACATTCCCCAATTTCAACTCAGCTACCTCCCTTTACTGAAATAAAAAAATGTAATAAGAAAAATACACACTTAGAAAATAACACTGAACTCGATTCGAAAAGACACTGATAGCCTGCGTTGAAGAGGGACTATTGGCGTCCGAACTGCCTCTTCAGTTTCTTGACGGTGTCTTCAGATTTATTGAAACTCTTCGATTCCGGTGGAGAGTGACTCGGTGATCTTCTCGCTTCCAACTTGATTCGCACTTCCATGCTGGAGAGCCGCCATCAGGGCTAGTAGCGGTTATCTGATGTAACAGTAGTGACTTTAGTGACCGAAAAGTCGAAAATAGTGACCAAATAGTGACTTTAAGATAGTTAAAAATTATTAAGAAGTTTTGTTTCCTATCAAAGAAACCTGTGATAAGACACGCTCTTTTTCTCTACAGCTTCTTGAACATGACCGGCAGCTCGTTTTGCAAAGACTGTTGCTCTCGCACAGTTGACACTCTCAGGCATTACTTGATCCATCTCCACTTTAGGCATATTAAGGTTCTTAAAGGTTTTTTTAGACGCGTGTTTGCTTCCATTAACAATTATAAATAATCGGACATTATGATTAACACATTTATGAAAACGTAACTATTAGCAGTTCGCCTTTCTCGTCCTCTTCCTTGTGAAGAATCTTTAACTGTTCTTCTTTCTATCCATACAACAGATTTAAGTTATTCATTTATTGCTTATTTTGCTTGATCGATCGTCGGTAAGGATCCCTGCCGAATCCTCGCTCGTCATCAGCATTTCTATGGGATAGCGTCATATGTGCCATTACAACAACCGATACCAACATTTATGTAGTTTCACCTCTAGTTGTCTTCTTAAGCATGACAACTTCAGCCAACTGATTTCAATAGTCCTCAATTCTTCTTTTTGCACTGTCTTTCATATCTATTCCACATTTTAGCAGCTTTTACTCATCCATTAGCAAGTCCGTTTTGATTTCTAAAGGAAGTGACTTCGCGATCTGTAGAATATCGTTAGAACTACGACTAAAGACTGTATTCGATGAAATTTGGATACACGCAATTGTTCGTAACTTTTTAGCGTGTGGGTAAAAATTATTGAAATTTTAAGTGAATGTATTTCATTGTGTTGTATCAATTGTGTAATGAGTTTTGTGAAAATCGGTCGAGTGATTTCAGTGATGGCTTCGAAAGAAGAAATAGTGTGCCAACAAATTTTGGGCACTCACTTCGAAAACCCAAACGCTTCTCATCGATGGATCAGAAAACAGCTCGGAATCGCACATTCAACCGTATCTCATGTGATCAAAACGTTCAAGGACCGTAAGACAACCAAGCGGAAAAATGGTAGTGGCAAAAAACGTGGCACATCAAATCCGGAGAAGGTCAGGATGGTATTGAACCAATTTAAGCGTTATCCCAACATTTCGATCAGGGATGTTGCGAAAAAGGCGAAAGTTTCAGTTTGTTTTGTGCAGAACTGTGCATCGAACTCGGTGGCCAACACACGTGCAAGAAAACTGTACAGGGAGTGGCTCACAAAACCGTTCTGCATTGCGATGGACGATAAGACCTACATTAAAACCGGCACCAAACAAATGCCAGGACAGGAACACTACGTCGCCACCTCTAAGTTGGCCGTTCCGGAGAGTGTACGGAAGAAGAAACTGTCGAAATTCGCCAAAAAAAATCCTTGTCTGGCAAGCGCTCTGCGGATGTGGCAAAATGAGTCAGCCCTTCATCACCTCTGGGACCGTCAACGGACAAATCTACAAGGACGAATGCCTCCAAAAACGACTTCTGCCCTTCTTGAGATCTCACGATGGCCCGACACTGTTTTGGCCGGATTTGGCATCTTGCCACTATGCCTTGCCCGTCTTAGACTGGTACAAAGATAATAATGTAGTTTTTGTACCAAAAGACGTCAACCCTCCAAACACTCCGGAACTTCGCCCAATTGAAAAATTTTGGGCAATCATGAAGGCAAAGCTCGTTAAAACTCCAAAACTGATAGAAAATGAACTTGAACTAAAGAAAGTGTGGTTAAAAGTAAGTAAGCAAGTCGGTCCTATCATTGCCCAAAATTTGATGAAAGGGGTCAAGGCAAAGGTGCGGGCATTTGGGTTGGACGAAAAGGTTCAATAAACCAATGATGTCAAAACTTAATCATTTAGTAGTACTTTATTTCCAGAAAGTTTGAAAAGAATCGGGCTCAAGGAAAATTTTTGGTGACCTATTTTGTGTGTCCAAATTTCATCGAATACAGTCTTTAGATTTTCGATTCAATGGGCTTATGCATCGGCAATGCTTAACAAAGGCGTTTCGAACTCCTGATTTATTCAATATATGCTTTCAAGAAGCGATATGATGTTTCTGGCTTAAGGCAACATCCTGAGTTTATGAATGTTCTCTAATTGAATCAACTCAGCCGTTATTTCATCCCCAAAAAATTTTCGGTACGTAAAACGTTCTTAACATTGTTAAATATATCCTGAGGTAGTATATTATCAGCAGGTCACACATTCACTTTGCATGCGCTGGTAACGATATTACGAACTAACCTATCGAGTTCTACTACTGCTAAATTTGTTTTTTATTTTGATCCTTTGTTTTATATACTAATTTTACATTTTAAGTGTTTTAGCCCATTGGGCTCTTCAGTTTTGTTTAAGTATTTTATGGGTTTGGTGTGTTAAGTGTGTTTATGTTTTACATTAAATTTTCAGATCAGCCCTTGGGGCATTGTTTGTTAAAATTTGATAACCTAATTCTACAACTGTAGTTTGAAAAACCTAGGGGTGAGAATGTCTGGAGATCCGATGTCAGGAGCGTGCCCTGTACCGATTCGTCGAGCATTTTGATCTCGGCCAGACGGTGGACCTCAGATGTTCTTGTCCTCGGAGGAGTGTTCAGGATCATCCTGAGGAACTTATTTTGAACACGCTGAAGCTTCAGGTGATGTGTTTTTGCGCACCTCTCCCAGATTGGCATACCGTACTCGATGACTGGAAGTATGATTTGCTTGTAGACAGCAAGCTTGTTTTTAAGGGATAATGTAGACCTTCTGTTGATCAATGGGTACAGTAGCTTCAACAGAAAGTTACACTTTGTGACAGTTTTGTCAACCTGCTCCCTGGAAATAAGCTTGCTGTCTATTGTAACGCCAAGATAGACAGCTGATTTGGCCCATTCTACCGTTGTGTTGTTTAGGCTTATTTTACAATCCTCAGGCGGAACAAGTCTGGGAGAATTTGAATGTTGGTCGAGGATGACGTAGGTCTTCGTCGCATTGATACAGATCTTCCATTCGGTGAAGTATTCTGACATATAATTTTTAATTATCTTCACCAGGAAGATGGGAAGATTGTACCGTTTTAGCTTGTACACCAGGCCATCGTGCCACACGTTATCGAAGGCCTTCTCGATGTCGAGAAGTGTCATGGCAGATGATTTAGAAACAGACTTATTCCATCTGAGGATGTTAATGGCTCGGTTAAGTTGGTGAATTGTCGACCAACCACTTCGGAAGCCAAATTGTTCGTCGAGCAAGATGTTCAGCTCGTCGGCAGATGAAAAAAGCCGACGGTAGATCGCTTTCTCAAACAGTTTCGATACTCCTGAGAGAAGGCTGATTGCTTTTGGAACACGAAGGATCTTTCCCATATTTCTGGATGGGTATGACTTTAGCTGACTTCTAACACGAGGGGAAGTAGCTAAGTCGCAAGCATTGGTTGAAACCCATCCACAGATTGTTATAGAGCTGAAGGCTCAATTGCTTGAGCTCCAAGTTCATGATGTTATCGAAACCTGGGCCCTTCATGTTCCTAGAGGTTTCCAACTCTTCCGAGAAGTCATTGGGAATTAGATGGATGTTGTTTACAAGTTGGCTTAAGGCAGCTTCGAGTGGACTGACGATGTTTTGTCCAAGATTGTGGGAACTGACGAAGTGTCGACCTATCTCAGCAGCCTTCTCTGCAGGAGTTATTAAGCGATCCTTGGAGCAATTGTTGTCAAGTGGGATCAACGGTGAAATGGGTCTTGGTTTAGTTTTTAAAATTTTTATCAACTTCCAGAACGGCTTAGCACAATCTGGGAGAGAGCGGATCTTGTCGGAAAATTGGTTATTTCTGAGGTCCACCATTCTGGCCTTAATAATTTTGGTCTTCCGATTGCAATGACTTTTTAAAGTAGGCAGACCAGTTCACTGGTATACGGGTAGCGTTGCGCAATTGAATCAGTTCCTTAGTGGGTCTATCAATGGGTACAGAGTTGCTCACCTGATCAATCACTGGGACATGCTGCTTTCGGGCCTGGGAGAGCGCTTTCTCGATGCTCTGCAGCTGCCGTTCGATGTCATCAACCGACTCAAGGTACATATCGATATCGATGCTGTCGTCAACATGTTGTTCGAGCCTCACGATTCCGGTTGACCGAGGAGCCAATTTCAGCCACCAGCGGATAGTGGTCCGAGATAAGCTCCTGGTGTGCGATCGGCTGGGCGATGTTGTTCCCCATGTTGGTGAGGAGGATGTCGATTGTTGAATGGACCCCGGATCTGCTCAACCGGGTGGGAGTATCCGGGCCCAGGACGGTGTGATGGCCCTCTTCCAGGTCTTCCTGCAGAATTATTCCGTTTCCCCAGGTTTCGTGTTTCGCATATAGGTCGCCGGCGATGATAAACTGCCCCTGCCTCCGAGTTAGCTTGCGGATGTGGTTTCGTAGCATTGATGTTGTTCCACTGGCGGTGCTGGCTTGCTTGGGACAATAGGCCGCGATGATGGTGATAGGGCCGACGGCAGTATCGACCTCGACTCCAATGGCTTCGATAGACTGCAGCTAAAAGCTCGGAAGTAGATGACCGTTGATGTTGTAGCGCAGGGCGATCGCAACTCCTCCTCCACTAGAGCCGCTACGATCAAGTCGCACAACAATCCGATATCCAGGGATGAAAATGTTGAGTTCCGGCTTGAGATGTGTTTCGGTGACGATGGCGATGTCGATGGCCTTCCTGTTAAGGAAGTCACCAAGCTCAACAATTTTGTTCCGGATGGAACAAGCATTCCAATTGAGGATGCTGATGGTGCGTTTACGGTCCATGTATGCACAGAAACTTTATCGTCACGGATGGGGCGGCTTTGAGCTGTTCCTCCGTCGAGCGGCAGGAATGAAGTTGGCGGTAGAGCTCTTGGACGAACTCGACCATTTGCTTCGAATCGTAGAGCTGTCCATCGGCCGGTGGTTGCGTGGAGGTACTGCATCCCGGATTATACCAACCTGAATGAAGAGCCGGCAAGGGGGTAGCAGCAGCTGCCACGAATCGCTGCTGTACGGAGGCCGAAGGGCGGCAGATTCGGCACTTGGTACCGGAACTCCGGGGAATTCTCCTTGTCCATTCGAGGTGGCGGGCGGCGTTGGCCAGGCCGAGACTTGGTGGACGCCTGCTTGCGGATGGCCAAATGTTCCGCTCGTTTGGGGCAGGCTCGGTTGCTGCCTTCGTGATTAGCGCCACAGTTGGCGTACTTTGATGAGGCGCCTTCGTCCATCGGGGCGCAATCCACGGTTGTGTGCGCTCCGGCACACTTTCCACACCGGGGTTTCATGTGGCAGTTTCGGGTCCCATGACCAAACGCCTGACATCCTTCCGCACTGTGTCACATCATGCTGCTTCGGCCGGTACCGGTCCCACTCGATAATAATATTGAAGAGGGCCCGTGTTTTCTAGAGATCCTCCATCGTGACGGAGCCCTTCTCCAACTGGACCAGATAAAGTTGGTCCCGATAGTTTTCTTGTCTTTGGCGCCTGACTGCGAACACCTTCAGAGGTTTCAATGACACCGCTTGAAGCTCGGCAAAAATTGATTTCGGAGTGTACTCTGGGAGGCCACGCAAAATCACCTTCATCGGCTTGTTTCCGGGTATATCATGAGTATTGAACTCGTGTTGCTTGGCGATCAGATGAGCTTCAGTCGAGCACATTATCTTTGTGCCCGTACTGCAAAGCCTAAACAGCGGATTAAGTTTAATTGCTACAATCTTAGTTTTGAGTGCAGCAATGTTTTTGGACGTGGTGAAAAGCGGTGGGATTTTCACTTTTTTCGGTACCTCCTGTACCGGGAGGGCAGCAAACCGATTGCTCGCTAGTAATCTGGCGTTGGGATCCGATGAATCGGCGTCGTCATGCCGTTGCCGCCTGGAGCAGCTCGGTGTGCTTGCGGGAGCTGATGCCGCCGGCGTAGTAGTCACCACGTGTTAGCTTTTACGACCCATTGCCACGGCAATTGGTCGAGCGGAAAAAGTTGCACGCGCTTGCAATGCTTCCTTTTGGCTTGCCAACGCTAACAAGCTGGCAAGAGCTGGCGATAGCTCACGAGCTAAACGCGCAATCGCGAGAAAACGAACGTGATGGAAGAAACGAGGAAAAAACTTCGAACCGAGAGAGCGAAAAACACGTCCGTGCCATTGCATATCGTAAACCACCGTTGATTTGAACAGCTAAAACAGAAAATATTCGGCACTCATATTTCCCAACTGCCACCTGCACAATGCAAAATCGCCAGTGGATGGTATAAGAACAGTACTGACTTGTAAATCGAGTAAAATTGCCTGCACTCAATATGCCGAACAACACTTCCGCATTCATACTCTGGTTATTCAGAAATCTTACGATTCTTGACTACGTTTCTCGTTAACGTAAACAGAGAGTTAACCAGTGCAGGCCACTCTTCAATATTTCTATCTACTGCCTCTACTGCAGAGTTACCCATCTTGATGTGACGTATAAAATGCAACGGTGTGATATCAATCCAAGCTCTTGCTGCATTTTCTCAAACTCTTCTACTCGTGATGGCCAGCCTTTGATATATAGTAGACTGCAATGATCAATTCTGACACGGCTTCTTACAACTTTTCAACACCTTTCAGGAAACCGTTATGAAGGATGTGTATACATAATTGCAGGATCCGATATTTAACAAAGGCTTTCTGTGATCTTCGACAAGTTGATCGTTCATGGCCCGCTCCACTTTTATTGACGTTTGGACAGTCACTTCCTGCAAAATGTGTTTTCTGAAATACTGGGGTTATGCAGCATTCTACAAAGCACAATTCAACTTATCAAGAATATTCTCGGCTTGGGCAGAACCAATGAACAACGTTTGGAAAAACCTGGGATTTTGACTAGAACCAGAAGCAAATGGTTGTTTGAAATTCTTTTTTCCCAGTCGAATTTGTTGGCTCATCGCAGCGTAATCTTCCCGAAAGAAGGTGTTAAAGAACCAGTCACTAGACCACGAGATTTAGTTCTGGACAATGAAAAATTGGTAAGCATTGCGTTGGGAAACGGTACAAAATGTATCACGAGCTGAATCACAGAGTGCAGCCAGAAAATCAGATGCAATAATAATCAATTTGCTTGAGAAATCTATGCACCGGATGAGGAGGGCTGCTCGATTTAGATTCCCGATCACAAAACAGCCGCAATTGACTTGAACCACAAAGAATCAACCAGCCCTCCTTATGTCTTTCAGTATTCACATGCTGCTCAAAAGCCTAAAAAACCTTTGGATATTGTGAAGGCCTTGCTGAAAAGTGTACAAAACGCTTCGTTACCGCGGTGTTTTCGGACCCACAAAAAAAGGCATTCGTTCGGATCAGTTTTCTCCAACCGTTCAAGGCGGAAAGTGTATTTCTTTATACTGTTCTAAAAATGAACCAAACACCAAGCATTTATTTTCATGTTCAGCATTTTTTGTTTGTTTGTTTTAATGGAAATGAAGTTCGAATAATGGCTGGCCCACAATTGATACGTTGCGGATGTGTTTGCGTGAATTTGTCAGTTTTCCCATAAGTTTTCTGTCAAATTTACGTCAACGCATCTGCAACGGATCAATTGTGGGTGACCCTTAATATTAACAACCTCTCAGGAGAATTTGAGCAAGTTACACACAATCCGAAGGAGTTTGTGCGCCGATTCATAACCATGGATGAAACTTGGATCTATTACCACACGCCGAAGTCACGGCAGCAAGAAAAAAGTGGGTTTTACCGGGCGGAAGTGCTCCGAAGCGCCCGAAAACGCAGCAATCGGCGGGAAAGGTTATGGCCTCCGTGTTTTGGGATACGCAAGGTGTAATATTCATCGACTATCTTGAAAAAGGTAAAACCATAACAGGCACATACTATGCAGCGTTATTGGATCGTTTGAAGGATGAAGTCCAGAAAAAAACGACCGCATTTGCAGAGAAAAAGCACGGCAATGCGCCTGCTTCCTCATCCTCAATTGTTGAAGCAAAATTGAATGAAATTCGGTATCAATTGGTTCCCCATCCACCGTATTCGCCAGACTTGGCCCCCAGTGACTTATATTTGTTCCCAAACCTGAAGAGATGGCTGGACTCGCTATACCCTTAGGGTTAAAGTCCCTCTCAAAAATAATAGAAGAAAAAGAAGAGGCAGGACTCGCTGTATCGACCTAAAAGGAGAGTTTGTTGAGAAATAAAACCGAATTTGGCAAAAAAAAGTGACTAAAATATTAAAAATAGTGACCAAATAGTGACTAAAAAGTCAAATTTTAGTATTTTTCTAATCTTCTATACATTTGATTTATAAGTACAGTAAAAATAAATTAAGTGTTCACCCCTGTTTGCAAAAAATCATAAAACTTGTAAAAAAATCCTGTAATCAAGTAACTTTTTTTCTCCACGGCCTTGATCCTCAGCTAGATTTTGCGAAGACAAGTCTATACGCGCTATTTAAACGCCTCAATCCCTTTTTTGAGCCGTTGCCATGTGAAGCTATTTTCACCTACATTAATCACCTTAGGGTATTTAAGCTCACCTACAGCCGTTTTCTTAGTAAACAACTGGTTCCAATACTTCTCAATTATGTACTCTGTACTCAAGATCAGCACCTAGCATTTTAACAAGTTCAGACTGAATACAAGTGTAAACTGTCTTGGGCAAATTTGTTTTCCATCAAGCTATCTGGAAAAAATAAAAAGCATATGAGTTTAAGACCTAATTGACGACCTAGAACATCCTGAACAGAAAATAAATGCCTTATTAATAGCGTTGTTTTAGAATATTTTACATATGCATACGTACTGTTAGATTCTCGATGATGAACGTTATATAATTTTGTATCTTTCTGAGAGGTTTTAGGTCATCCAAAATGTACTTGAGCTCAAAACTTCACATCTACAGTGTATTATATAGGGCTATATAAGGTTATGAAATGTATTTAACCTTATTGAATGAACCTTTTGGAAGGAAATAGTCATTATTCGATAAGTTTATGATGTTCTAGGTCATCCAAACTGTCCTTGAGTTCAGAACTTAAGATCTACAGTAGTAACTATAGCTGTTTGGGCTATACAAAAAAAACCTCATGAGATAAACGGGGATGTTCTAGGCCAACCAAACAGTCTTTGAGTACAGAACATATGATCTACAGTTGTAACAGTAGGTTTTTAGAGTGTGCAAAGGGACAATAAGTATTTAACAATAATGATTGAATAGTGTGGACATAATGCGACAATCTTTGGATATTCTAGGTACTTAAAACTGTCCTTAGTCCAAAACATACAGTTGTAACAGACGTTTTTTGATGTATATATGGTAACCATATGCATTCAAACACATTCAATGAACCTTTGGGAACGTCAACAGTCTTTATTTTATAACTTTGAGTTCAGAACTTGAAATCTACGATAGTAATAGTAGATGTTTGGCTATACAAAGTTACGTCACGTATTCAAGTATATTCAGTGAATATTTTCGAACGTAAAAATACACAAGATGATAATCTTGGAATGGTCTAGGTGATCTAAACTGTCTTTGCATTCAGACCTTAAGATTTACAGTTGTAACTGGAAAATTTAGGCAATTCGAAGTTACAAAAAATATTCAAACATATTCAATTAACATTCTTAAAGTCAAAATACATTATAAAGTAAAGTGTCAAATTCCAAGTTATCCAAACTATCCTTGAGATCAGAACATAGGACCTACAGTTCTAAAAAAAAGCTGTCTGAGCTATTCAAAGCTACGATGTGTATTAAAACATATGCATTGAGTATTTTAGAAGAACAACAGACATTATGAGATAATCTTCGGATGTTCTAGGTTATCCAAACTTTCCTGGAATTCAGAACATAAAATCTACAGCTGTAGATTTTCAGTTTTGAATTGTAGCTTAAAATCTACAGCTTTTTGGACTAAATAAAGTAACAATATATATTTGACCAAATGAAGTGAGTTTTTTGAAGGTCGACCAATATAATAACTATAAATTAGAAGAAAAATTAGTAATCTCCATTTAATTCCAACTACCTTTGCTTATCTTCGACAGATACGCATATTTCGTCTACAATGTGCAGACTTCTTCAATGTCTCGTACTAATAACACGACAATATAATAAGATATTTTGGGATGTTCTAGGTCATCAAAGCTGCCCATGAGTACAGAATTTCGGATCTACAGTCGTAAAGTTAGCTTTATAATCTATGAAAGGTTACGGTATGCATTCAAACACATCGAGTGAAGCTTCTGTAAGCTCACCAGTCATTATCAGATTATCTCGGGATGTTCAGATTCATGAAAACTGACGTTGAGTTCAGAACTCAAGATATACGGTAGTGACCGTAGCCTTTTGGGCTATACAAAGCTACCATTAATATTCAAACATATTTAATTGATATTCTGAAACGTCCACAGACATTATAGAATAACCTTGTTAGTTTCAGGTCATTCAAACTGTCCTTCAAAACTTAAGGTCTACAATTGTAACAATAGCTTTATGGGCTAAACGAAGTTAAGCTAGTTTGTTTGGCATGTCACAATGTAAGATGGCTTTCCAGGTGACAAGACTCAAAATAGTGACCAAGTCACTAAAAAGTGACCTGCTACCAGCCCTGGATATTAATGGGACTTTTCAGACAACCTAGTATACGGAGAGTCTTTCAATATTTTGAAAAATGAGAGCGTTACGCAAAAGTGAAAGGTTTTTGAACGCTAATAACTCTCGTTCAACTGAACACAATGACTTCACTCATACACCATTTGATTAGAAAAACTTACAAAATTTTTGCATCGAAATTAAAATTAGCTGCTATTAGTATGAGTAGTTTAATTGTTTACTTCAAAATGACCTATTTTTGCTCCCATACAAATATCTGTATGAATAGGAGATCGCAGCAAGCCATGCTTTGAAACTGACGTGTTTTGTTTTTGCTGCGTCGTTTTCGCGAAAAAAAATCAAACAATAATTCGTAATTTAACTTTAACTAACAGTGAAATCATAAAATATCCGCGTGCTTTGGGAAGCCTGTAGTGAATACAATCGATTCCCACCCGAAATGTGTGAGTGTCGGTAGTATTTCCACATTTTGTGGTTTTTTGTGCTGCGCCCCCGCACCCGGAAGTGGAGTTACATCAGCTTAGTTTTCCTTATTAGTGGTAGTATTGAGACATCCGGACATACATTATTAGGTTTGAGCGTTTGTCCGCTTTGTCGCGAGTGAATCGTTGATTATTAGCAGTTTCGAAGTTCGATATAGAGTTGCCTCGTAGCGGGCATTTGATTATTGGCAGATTGTGGAATGCAAAAATAGAAGACCAGTGCGTGTAGAAAACGGCCATTTGCTTATCAGAAGCAGCAAACGAAGACAATACGCGTGCGGGAAAGGCTGCCACATAATTTCAGATGTGTTCACCATGTGGTGTACAGAGTTTTCCTATGCAGGTTAGTGTGTTGCAGTGCCCTTATCCAAATGATATCGGTAATGTTTACATGCGGGGCTTATTGTATGTGAAAATAACCTCGGAATGGGCGTGACTCTCCAGACATTCTGAAATGGGTTGCTGGATCTGCATATCACTTTCTAGCTCTCGGATTAAAGCTGCTTCCAATGATCACTTGAGGGATTGTTGTAAACAGATTTCTTCCATAATACCATTGCCGGCCAATGAGTGTTAGATTGCACACACACACACACACACACACACACACACACACACACACACACACACACACACACACACACACACACACACACACACACACACACACACACACACACACACACACACACACACACACACACACAGAGATCTCTGTATGAACAGGTTGAAAATATGTTTTTCCCTATCCGGCTTCTCAAAAACGGGTTACAAATGGTTCAAATTGTCTTTTTCTTTTCATTTCATTTAGTTTCATTCCATGATGAAAACAGAAAAAATGATTTTCCTTGGTTGCCCGCAGTGCGGTAAAAACTCAAGCTCAATTGAAAAAGAATCGATGAAATTGAGAATGACCACCTTCGATTATCACCACACCATAGTAAGTTCATTTGAACTTGATAAACATATTCGATTGAACCACGAAGACTTCATTTTCAATTGAGAAGCATACTGACACTCAATTGAGCTAACTCGCCTCGCCTACCTCAAGCAGTTGAAATTAACGTCGACTTGCGGCAGTGCTCTGTGATTTGATTTCATTCGCTGTCAAATAAACAAGAATCAACATAACTCTTCACACATTAATGCTTAACATCAGGTCTGACGAGGTAAAACTGTCTTATTTTTTACTCCTAGGTAACAGTACTGAAGAGAAGAGATACGCGCATCAGTGCAGATGTCTTACATAAATCGATATAATTACTTATAAACTTTCAACCAGAAATAATTCTTCGACAAATTCAATGAGCTTATATGTTTTGCAACAAAATTCCGAGGAAGGTCAAATGATAATTTGAATTGTTAAGCATACATTTTATAATAGTGGGACATATGATCAGCCGAGAACATTTAAAAGTGTCTCGACTTCCCTGGGCATTGAAAATTGTTATACTTGCTGCAATATGCAGATTCATGTATTGGTATTGTCATCGAACGCTTTCATTTACTAACTGTGGAATTTTAAATAGAGTACCAATCCGACACTTTGAAAATTATCTTATTGCAAAAATCATTAAGTTTGGAAGTAATCTAATTAAAAAAAGCATTAAGTTTGGAAACAGTGGGTTGACTATAGGTATGGGGTACATCAGTGGTGCTCATCCTGCGGCCCGCGGGCCGCATGCGGCCCACCGAGACGGCAAATGCGGCCCGCGATAGCATTTGAGATATATGAGAACTTCATTGAATATGTAGCTATTTGCTGTTCGATTTGAGTTGCATTTCTTACTGTGCAATAATTGTGATTCTCATAGTTTTATGTGAACAATTTTTACCGTGCTTGTTACACAGATGATGAATGACCAAAAAGGCGGGATAGAAAGAAAGAGAGAATGCAATCATATTTTCGCTCCCGCAACCACAGGTTCATTCACTTTCACCATTCAGTGTCTGTTGTCAATTGATTCCGTTCTGTAGTCGCGTGCGTAGTTCTGAGAAGTTTCGAGCAATTATTCAGTGAAAATGGAAGCCAGCACTAGCAAAAAACGGAAAGTGGCTGATGAAGGACGTGTTTTCCAGGAGAAGTGGTCTGAAATGTTTTTCTGTACGTGCATTAATCAAAAACCAGTGTGTATGATTTGCAACGAAGCTGTTGCAGTTATGAAGGAATTTAATTTGAAGCGTCAGTACGAGTCGAAACATGCGTCAAAAATGGATAAATATGTCGGTGTGGCGCGGGCTGAAAAATGTGCTGAGTTCAGGGGAAATTTGAGTAGCCAGCAAAAATTTTTGTGAGAAGAAAGCAAGAAAACGAGTTGTGCACAAAGGCAAGTTTTATTATCGCTGAAAAACTCGCTTCCCATTCGAAGCCATTTTCTGATGGCGAGTTTGTTAAGGAATGTATGGAAGCTGTGGTTCAAATGATTTGTCCCGAAAAAAGTCGCATCTTTGCGCAAGTGAGTTTGGGCGACCATCACCAGGCGGGTTGAAGACATTGCTGAAAATCTTGTGTTGAGTTTGAAGGAAAAAGTTGCCAGCTTTGAATTTTATTCAGTGGCGCTGGATGAGAGCACGGATATATCTGACACAGCTCAATTGGCAGTTTTTATCCGCGGCATATCTAAGAAATTTGAGGTAACTGAGGAATTGGCAAGCCTTTGCCCCATGAAAGGAACGACGAAGGGCATTGATATCTTTAATGCTCTGTGCGCTGTTCTAGAAAAGTTTGATCTACCGCTGAAGAAAATGTCGGGAGTTGTTACCGATGGAGCTCCCGCTATGTGTGGAATGTATTTTGTTTTCCATCTTATTTAAATTATTCAAGCTTGTACCGCAGTGTAAAGACGTGCAAGCTCCTTAAAATTTTTGCCTAAAATGTTGTGCTATTTTGAACGTCGCCTTTTGACAGTACTGGCATTATCACATTTATTATGGACATTTGATGTATTTGGCGCTGGCATCAGGCTGTAAATTTATTTACTTCTTACTTGAAGGGTTGCATACAAATTGATGCAAAATATTCAGCTTTATCAGATTTACGGCCTTGGAAAATTTAGTACCAAGGATGGTGTTAAATTTTAGGTATTTTTCTTCATACATTTATGTATGTTTAAATTTATTTATTTATTTATGAATTATGTTTGAGCTTGTTTGTCTGTTCTCTGTGCTTAATCATTTTATTACTGAAAAAAAAGTTTATTCTTAGGAAAACATGAAGGTGCAATATCCCATCTTCGAAAATTACCAGAAGTGTCAGAGCAATTCTCCCAGTACCATTGCATCGTGCACCAGGAGAACCTCTGCGCCAAAAGCGTGGGATTCAAAGATGTTATGAAAAATGTCATCAAAATAGTTAATTTTATCCGATCGCACGCATTGAACCATCGAGAATTTCAGGCTCTTCTAGTAGACACGGATGCAGAATATGGTGACGTACCATATTATACTGAGGTACGTAGGCTGAGCGGGGGAAAGGTGCTGCGACGCGTATTTGATCTTCGGAAAGAAATCGTCGAATTCATGGAGAGCAAAGGTAAATCAGTGAAGTTTTTCGATAATGCGGAGTGGGTGACAGATCTGTCTTTCCTGACTGACATTACAACGCACCTGAACGATTTGAATTTAAGTCTCCAGGGTAAAGGCAAATTGGTGCACAGCATGTTTAATCAAATCAGTACATTTGAAAACAAACTCGTGTTGTGGGAGAAACAGATGAAAATTCTAAATTTGGCCCATTTCCCTACTCTCGGAAAATGCAATGTGACGTTGACTAAAAAATACGTTGACGCACTCCAAACAATGAAAAATGATTTTTCTCGTAGATTTGGAGATTTCAAAGCGCATGACAAAATTCTAAAACTTTTTTCTGCTCCATTCAGTGTTGATGCTGAACAAGCCCCAGATAATATCCAAATGGAACTAATTGAGTTACAGTGCGACACGGAACTGCGAGAAAAATTTGATCGACATGATTTGTTGGAGTTCTATGCCAAATTTGTTCCAAAAGAGCGCTTCCCAGAGCTGCGAAATCATGCTCTTTTCGTAGCTTCTTTGTTTGGATCCACATACATTTGTGAACAACTGTTTTCCGTGATGAAGCAAGTAAAGTCAAAAGCAAGAAATAAGATAAGTGATGAACATTTGGACAATTCATTGCGTATTTCGACCTCTAGCATGAAGGCTGATCTCGATAAGCTTGCTCAAGAGAAGTGTAAGTGAATTATGTATTAAAATGCGAAAAGTTTTTTTTATTGATTTTCAAATAAATTGAATGTGATATAAATCTACATTTTGTTGTTTGTATTTTTTTATTTTGGAAGAAAGAGCATTGCTTTACATTCCAGGTACATCTACTAGTAACGTGTCCTCAAAATAAGCTGTTTTTTATTAATTATTTTAAGCCATTAAAAATAACTCATTGCGGCCCGTGGCATTGGTGCAAAATTTCATTTTGGCCCGCTGCAAGCATCTACCTGAGCACCACTGGGGTACATTTATTAGTTAATGCGGTTTATCCTATTTCGCAACCCCCGATTTTACTCATAAAGCAACTGTGGCATTGCGGTGAGTGCACCATCTTTTATGTAATTTAGTGGATTCTTGTAATATGGACGAACTGTTAGTTTTAGCACATAAAAAACTTAAAATTCAGAACGTAGAAACGTCAAAGGTGATGGGTTAAGAATTTAACAGTTACACGGATCATTCATTATTAATATAGGTTTAGTATCAGAGCTATAATTTTCAAGGAGAATGTATTTAAAGTAAGCGTTCCTCTTTAATTAAGTTTCGTTTTCAAATGCCACGGCTTCGCAGATTTTCAAAGCTGCTTGTGCGATATGCCCAGTTGCATTATCTCGATTTAGACGCGGCTTCTAGCGGGTCCATCAACTGTCTCAGGCCTTCCCACTGAAAACATGACAGCGGAAGATTATGATAGGACAAGAGTTTTATTCCTGAACCTATTAACAACTTTTTGTCAATAGGTACGGCCTTTTTTGTAATGTTGCGTGGCTTCTTCACCATGCTTTCTTTGAATATATGTGCAAGCGGTATTTCCGTACGCTCGATCTTCATCCTTTCGAACAAATTGGGTTGCGATTTTGGAAAAACTTTTTGTAGTTTCACTCTTCCGTTTTCCGTCTTCCATTCTGGATGCCACAAGAGGCTTAATCGATCCTTCGTCACTGCTTCAATCGAATGACTGTTCTGTTCGTTTGACAAAAGCTAAACTCAACGATCACTATGACCAGCGGTTCGAATGAATGTGTCTTCATTCAATCGAATGGCACAAAGGCCGTGAATAGTAACCCTTATGAATGAAACACTCACATCGTTCAAATCCATTCAAAAACTACCAATATTTCAAATGAACAGAAGATTCGCCAGCTTCGATTGATGGATTGTGTTAGTTCGAATTCAAATGAATGATTTGATAATTTGCAGCACTGGTTGCCGGTGTCTGATTTCATAACTGAGGCCCGTCCCCCCTTTACAATTTTGCTTCATCCTTTTTTTTTTGTGCCTCTTCATTCAGGGCTATGCTATCAATGCTAGTATATACATGCAAGATGAACCGAAATGATTTCAGTTTTCGACACGAGCTCTTAGCTGGTGGTTCGGACAGGGCTTTGTTCGCCCGGTTATGGTATGGGAGACAGAGTCTTGCAAGACCGGCCAATCGGACAGTTACCGGTTTCCATGTCTACCCAATGCAATGATAAAATTTCGGGCCACTGAAAACTTACCGTTCATTCCTTATGAAATCATTTCAGTTCGTCTCGCGGGCTATATACGTGCATGGCCGGTATATAGGCCAGGTATATAGATTTGATTCAAAAATAGGAAGTCATTAGAATTGAAGGCGAACAGACAGACTGCAGAAAACAAATTATAAAATATCCATCAGCAGTATCGGATAGCAGTTCCCACAGTGTTTTTTTTTAAAGACCGTGCAATATCGTAGTTGCTACTCCTTTACTGATCAGAACTAGTGTAATTGCACAGAGAACCACATAGATGGAGCTTGGGAGTAGCTTTTACATCTTCAATGTACAAGTTCACTAATTCTATTTTATAGATCAGTACCGGGCGCCGGCCACGTCCTCACGGTCTTTGGGGAGGGGGAAAGAAGGATGATTAGTTTGAAAATCGTTGTTATTAGAGACCGTGAGCACCACTGCATCTCTACAATTGCCAAGGGAAGGATAGTTGTCTTAGTGAGGCAGGTTTATTTTTAGATTATGGATGCACTGTGGTAAGTGAAGCGATCAATGAAAGAGAGCACAGTAGACTGCTTTTTATTTTAAATCTAGTGGTGAAAGAAAGAGGCAAGTGACAAATGGAAAAGGAAGGGAACAGGCCTGGGACTGAACTCCCGACCATCTGCTCAGTAAGCAGAACGGGTAACCACTGAGCTACCTATCCGCGTCACTCTGATAGCAGTGCCCACAGTGTATGGAAAAACGAGACACAGTTTTGTAGTTACTTACCACATTTCCAAAAACGGGAGCAAAATCTCGTTTAACTTCACGCTGCACGTTATGATTATAATCGGACAGTGCGTTAGCTGGTTTGGCAGATCGATCAAATTGAGGAATTTTCTTGTCTCTTTCTTCCAGATTTTCCTTGAACATGCGCTTATGTTCATGCTGTGCTTTGCGCTTGCGTTCTCGCTCGTATTCTTCACGATCCTGGGCAAACTTAGCAAGCTGCAAATCTAATCGTTTTATATACTCTTCTTTTTCTTGAATCCTAGAAAAAAGGTGAACTTTCAATTCATTTCAAATGCTTCAAATGTATTCTAATCATTTACCTTTTGCGGACCTGCTTTTCGTCAGCAACAGCTTGTTGACTTGATATACGTTCTCCCTTTTCCTTAAGTTCCTTTTCCTCGTAGTAACGAATTTGATCCTTAAGCAAGTGGTTCTCAGACAACTAGTTACAAGTATTAAATTTGTATTAATCAGTTATACATCAAATCGCTTTCATATCTTGTTTTCGACATGTCGGACCATTAGAGAGGCTCAAATCTCGCGTCAGTTTGTGCCTGAGCTCAATAATAAAGAAAGTAAAAACAAAGTCCAAAACGAAACCTTTGTCCATAAAAATTAGTCTGCCTCGTGCAATTTGAGTCTCTTTATGGCATCCTTCAACGATCCATTACAATGACTAAGTGTATGGTGAACTGAATTTGTCGAAAACAGGATAGAAACCAATTAATCTGCAGAGAACACTCACGATATCCTTCTGCGAATCTTGCAATTGTATTAAATGGTAAGTAAGTTCGTCAGCCCTTTCACGCAACTCATTCTTCTCGTCTTCGGCAACTTGTGCCTCTATGGCATGAATTTTTTTCAGTTCGTTTTCAGCCGTTAGCATCTCTTGCTCATTCTGAATCGATTTATCTACGAGCTTTTCCCGTTCATCGAGGATTTCGACTTTTGTTTTTGCCTCGTAGATGTGCAATGCAGCTGCCTTGCTGTTCCGATCCACCGCAGGACGACCTGGCTGCAAACCGTAACTATCGTCTTTCATACGAATGTCACTAATGTTGGGGTACTCTATGTCTTCTGCAACGACAATACACAAGTTATAAAGACAGTGTTGAAAAATAAACCACTCAAACAATTTCTTACCAAAGCGAGGATTATCACTCTGCTCGTTTGTAACTGCCGAATAGTTAGGGTTTGTACAATACATAGGATAATGCATCACAAACTCCATAAAACCACCATTAACAATGAGAAACGGTTTTTTATAAGTCACATCTGGATCCCACTAGAAATAAATACACAATTACAATTTGCAGTCAAATACGGCTCATCTGCTTAGATCGATTTTCGTAATTACTCAGGAGACTTAGCTGTCCTTGACCATGCAAGATACAGCTGAGAACCGTTTTTAAAGCTATGTGGCATCTGATGATGATGAAAATCTCTCTTAGCAGATAGAAACCTCTTATCCTACTCCGTTTATAATTTATCCATTCAACGAAAACTCACATTTAGCAGTATATTTTCCAGCACCCACAAGGGCGTATCCTTCGGAGGACTGCCTTTCGTATCGTTGTCCATAAGCACAATCTGCTCTTTTACCTTACGGGATGTCCAGGAGGGTTTGCAATTGGCAGGCAATTTATCGTGAATTTTTCCCGCCGTCATTCCAGCCACTAATAGATTATCTGGTACATTCACCACGTACTCATACTTTATTTGCGACGATTCGAAATCTTCCTCCGAACGACAATCAATTATCAACATACTAAGCTGATTATTCTGAATCATCTCAAAGAGCTCCTTTGGAGTTATCCTATGTTTTTCTTGAAGAATGAGTGGGCCTACATTGTCCTGCAAACTTCGACATTTAGTCGTTTCTCGCTTATTTTGCTCTTCGTAACGTCGGTAGAGACTCTTATTTAGTTTTTCGAGCTTTTCGTATACGACTTCAATATCTTTATATGCTCCTAAAGCTTCCGAAATAGCTCTTTTATTATTTTCGTATTCCGGATGCTTCTTAATAATGTTCATAATGTTAAGATATTTCATGTAACATAGGAATGAATTCTCTTCATCTCGGGGCCTCTCAGCATAGTGCTTATCAGCGATTTGCTTCATATTATTGGCACTCTTGCAAAGCATCATTACTTTCTTATTTGTAATAGTTGTTGGTAGCTTGAATTGCTCTTGTAGAGCATCCATATCCCTTGCCATATGAAGAGGCTTTGGTTCTGCCATTTCAGTAATCTTGTTAATACTAGCTGTAGGGCAAAATTGAAACTTTCCTTACTGCCGAACAATACTACAACCCTTCAATATGCATAACATTGGGGTGAAGGTTTCGGAAAACATTTGAACACTTTTTGCGCTAGGTATGAAATATACTGAAAGTAGTGTTACAATAATAAATCCCCAGTGCATCAAACTACTTTTATCAAATTTATAGGTAAAAACAACTCGCAAAATTTCGTGTTGTGCTGACGGCGTTGACACTGTTGACACTGTTGACGTGACAAAACAGCAACAAAACAAAACAAAAAGTTTCAGTACGAGCTACACTCGGACAACTGCACGGAAATTAAAAAATACAAAAAAATATCTTTTGTTTGTTTTATTAATTCTCGAGTAAATACTTTTTGTATCTGATTTTGTAAACAAAGAGGGGAAGTTAGATTCTAACATTAAATTCTTGAAACCCTTGGCACTATCATGCAAACCATGCGAGACATCAACACAAAGTAATCACACTTCCCTAACATGATGGTGATGCTAATTTCCGTGAGGGTGCTGAGAGTCGAGGGGCAAGACGGCTTTCTAGTGAGTAACTTTTGTCTTCAAATTTACTCAGGATTCATCAAACTTGCTCACTCTATGATGTTCTTCACCTGTCTTATACTTATATTAGAAAGGGAATGTCATCAGTAATCCAAATGATTTTTAGTTGGTAGTAAATTCTGCTCAAGCGCCCTATACTCCGCAAAACCGGAGGCTAGTCCTGATAGCCTCCTCTTTCTGCCCCCGGGACGTTCAAAATCGAATTTCCGTACAACATTTATCTGCCCCAATCTTTGCCCGGATTTGAATTTCTGTAGAAGTAATCTTTTAATGCCGTACTGCTTGATAGTTTCAACGATAGCTTATTGCTACATAACCCACAGAGAACCTTAAATCCGTGGGTTCATCATAATAGCTCACAAAATTGCGTGAAGATTACCACAATGTTAATACGGTAGACTTGCACGACAGACATTTCTTGTTTTGATTATTTCCCTGTCAAAACCAAGCTTTACAAAAGGTAGGAATGTTCAATATGACAATATGAATCCAGTGAATAAAAGATACTCATATTTGCTCAGAGTAACTCAGGATTGCTCAGTGTCTTGCCCCCAGCTGAGAGTCTTCCTTCAACACAAATGTCAAATCGGTGCAACGGACGTTATGATCAATCGAACACTTATCGCTGTGGATTGCCTGCAAATCGATTGAAATTCACTGCGCTCCAATTCCAGTGAGACACCCCTTTTACTTGGGACCAATGGGTTTCTAAAGCAGTGAGCCAATTGTGAGAATTACTGTTTATTAATGAAGGATTTTATGACAAGACTTCTCCTCCTACTCCTCATGATGCGCGTATAAATTCCCACGTGATACATCGCATACATATACGAAGCGGATCAACCACTGGAAGCAATAAACTTATCTGCCGAAGTAGGACGTTTATAATGTATGTATGAGACTTTACCTATTTTATCGTTTCAAGTAATTGATTTGCTTCAACGTGTTTGAACGTCCTGTTTCCAATTTATCCTCTTCGCGTTCGAAGGATGTATATCAGCTCGGAGATTTCGGAAACATGGTGAATCCAAATTCATCAAGAGTAACCAAAACAATAATTTGGGCGCGCTTTTTGCTCTTTCATACATATGCCTCATGAATATTACACACAAACAACAGTCAATAAATTCATAAGGCGGTTTATGGAATTGATAAGGATGACTTGAGAAAATCATTAAGTTATACACAACGATTTCATAAGGGCTGTATGGAATCAAAATACAGTGAGCTCGTACAGTTTCATAAGGCAAATTTTATGAAATTCGATATGTTTTTTACATCAGTGTATGCATACCTTAATTGTTATGTTATATATTCTCCGTGCGTGGAGTAACGAGTATGATGTAGAAGGAGATGTTCGCTCATCACCATGAGGCTCCAAGAGTGCACATTAATGTTTTTTGCTAGAATGATAGATATGAAGAGAAAGTATTGAAAGTTCCGTCAGTGCATGACAGGTAGGAAATCAAACAGATGTTTTTGAAAGTTGAGCGAAAGGGCATGTGTCCAGTGGTACTCGAAGAACCATGGACGTCAATCTTTGCCTAACAACATGGGACAGTACTTTTGTGAAGACGGAATCGCATGAACAAGTCCACATCCCAAGCAACACCAAACAGTCATAACTGGTTACAGTGACTTAATTGTGACCTTATTGAGTCACATTGAAGTTAAATCTACTAAGTAGCAACAAGTGTGCTGCTTGGGATCGTCCCAGGTGTCAATGCTAATGCGTGTACGCATTTTATACTGACAACGCGCTAATTGTCATCATTCTCCAAGAATCGCCAGTAAAATCGATCGCAAACGTGTTCGCGTGGTGCACACATTACAACAGCAGAATAATTATTCCGTATTTGAATCTATTTTCTAATAGCTGAATCGCTACAAAAAGGGAGTCGCAACGGGATGCAGTGAAGAAAACCAACAGAAGCAAATTCCCGCTTATTCCATGCTTAGCGCTCCTAAACCACATCAGAGCACCGCTTAAATTAAATGTCACTTATCCTAAACGTGGATTATTTTAAACTAAGTTTAGCAGCTAAGCGATGCTGAAGAAAACGAAAAAAATTTAGGCTATGCTCAAAATTTAGCAAAACCTAGTTTAAGATTTAAGCGCACGTAAAGAAATCGGCCTTTATAAGTCAGTTTTTTTTTCCTAGTACATCGAATTATTGGTAATTCATGTTTCACGTTGTTTAAACCTTGATCTCTTATGAATCGAAAGGTTCCTGCGCGTTTATACACACTCAATCTGTTCGGTAAAATGTCAAACAGATTAAAATTTCGAGTAATTTCGGAATTACTCGAGAAATGTATCACTGATTAAGTGAGTACACGCTAAGAAAATAATACGGAAAAGTCGGTAAAAAAAATACCGAAATTCACAAATTCATGTTAAGCACCATACACTTTTCGATGTTATACTTCATCAATCAGTTCGATGTTTGTTATCCGTTATCTATTGCTGTTCAACTTCAGTATAGCCCCAATGAGCGTGAAACAAGTGTGAACTCGACATCGTCTGTTTGCAAACCAAGATGTACTGAACAGCTGCAGTCAATTTGCTTTCGGTGTTCGTTGTGTGGCGAGCGGACAATTAGATCAGCAAAGCATATTTCATGTTTACAATAATTCTGAAGTTCGAGTGCAAATGTTACAAGAGTCTACAAATTCTCTAATCTTCAGTGAATAGCAAACGATGAAAACATAAATACAAAAAAGATCAATTTCCAGTTACACGTGAATGTTACTTCGCACAGACGGAAACAATGAAATACTCCACCTCTCCAACACCTTCGCGCAGCAATAGTTCCTTGCTGGGGATGTCGTCATCGAGGACTACATCACCATTGCCACCACCGGCTAACTATCGGAACGACTGCATGAGCGCCACGAATAAAAGCTACAAGTATTTACGACGTTTCGTCAAGTTTGACCAAATGGATTTCGAGTTCGCATTATGGCAAATGCTGTACCTCTTCATAGGTCCGAAAAAAGTTTACCGAAATGTGAATTATCGGAAGCGTAAGTTTACTGTTCGGTTTACCACTCTTCAGTTCCGATTCAATTGTAATTCTTATTTCAGAAACCAAATCTCAATTCGCTAGAGATGACCCAGCTTTCCTGGTGCTACTGGTGGGCTGTTTATGTGGTAAATTAGAATATTGATTACAACCCGACACTTAATTACTACTATCGATTTGTTTTCAGTGACATCCATTGGATTCGCTTGGGTCCTAAGCTTAGGAATTGGACAGAGCATATTGTTTTTGTTGTATGTTGTGTTTGTGGATTGTATCCTTTGCGGGATGGTCGTTGCTACGTTGCTTTGGTTCGTGACGAACCGTTATCTACGTGATCGTGCATCGGATATCGACGTGGAATGGGGATATGCGTTTGATGTGCATCTGAATGCATTCTTCCCACCCTTGATTCTGCTACACTTCGTTCAACTTTTTTTCTATCATCCCCTGATTAGCCACGACTGGTTCATATCGACCTTTATTGGTAATTCGATGTGGTTGGCTGCGCTCAGTTACTACATTTATATCACCTTCCTTGGCTACAACGTCGTACCAAACTTAAAGAACACCCGAATAATTTTAGTTACACTACCATTACTGTTCTTGTTTTATGTTATAACGTTGGTAATTCGTTGGAATTTAAGCGTATCCTTGATGTATTTCTATCACTATAGAGTTTTGTAGGCAATACAGTAGCAATAAATGATATGCAGTATGTCACAGTTTTGATTCCATTTTAGTTGCTAAACAAATAGTTTAACTTCAGCTACCAGGTCCCAGGGCTGGTCTGGTTCTTTACCATTTTTGAAAGAAGTACTCTACTGTTGTCGGATCAGTGGAAATGCAGCCCAAAAGTGTTTCTGAAAATCCTATAGTAGTTCTTACAGATAAACATTATAGTTTTGAGATGGTGATTAATGGTTAAGTGCAGTATTTGCAAAAAGTTGAAATGTTGCAATTGATCATACACAATCAGCTGAAAGAGTTTATTATCACAAATCAGCACACTTTTGGAAAGAATAACCAAATCGGCGAGAGGCGAGGCGACATGAGGCGAGCAATTACTCGAATGAAGTCTCGACTCACATCCATCCCCCCCAAACCAAGATTTATTCGATACCTTTGGGATGATAGAATATAAAGAAACCAGGAGGAACAGTACGCCAGTATTTTAGTATCATTGACCTCAGTGATGCTTATCTGCAAGTGGAAGTTGACGACGACTCGCATCTGGAGTAAAATCTGCTCCCGGGGCTTACCAGCAGCTGATGAACAGCATGATCGCCGGCCCCAAAGGAGTGGATTCATTTCTGGACGACATCTTGGTTTCCAGCAAAACCTAAAAGGAGCACCACGAGTACCTCAACGCTTTATTTCAACGGCTTCAAGCTTACGGTTTCGTTCTAAGGAAAGAAAAATGCAACAATCTTCAGCCGCAGATCAAGTATCTTGGACACATTGTTGATGCCAAAGGTCTCCGTCCTGACACATCCAAGGTGGAAGCTATCGTCAAGATGCCACCCCCCAAAGATGTTAGAAACTATGGACAAATCGAGAAGGAAGGTCTTGCGTTGGTGTTCGCCGTGACAAAATTCCATCGCATGCTGCTAGGACGCAGGTCTTCTCTCCAAAACGATCATCAACCACTACTGCGGATCTTCGGACAGAAGAACGGAGTTCCGGTTCACACGGCCAACCTCCGTCAACGTTGGGCACTGGCACTTCTGTGCTAAAATTTTGGAATCGAGTACGTGTCCACTGCGCAATTTGGTTATGCTGACGTACTATCTCGCCTTAACAACAGTTACGTTAAACCGGATGAGGATTTCATCATCGCTTCCATTGAACTGGAAGATGACGTCGAGGTTCCACTCCAAGGAGCCGTTACCTCGCTACCTGTGACATTCAACTCGGTACTTGGAGCCACTCTCAAGTACCCCGGTCTTTAACAAGTGCTCCAGTATAACCAGCGTGGAATCCATGCTCGACAGCATCACCAATACGGCCATACGCCCTTTCTTCGCTCATCGAGATACATTGTCGGCTGCATCATGATGCCCAACCGTCTGGTGATTCCGGAAAATTTCCTCAGAGAATGCTCAAGCAACTTCATAGAGGACATCCTGGAATGGGGCGGATGAAAGCTGTTGCACGTAGCCACACGTACTGGCCGAGAATTGATGTAAACATTGCTGACTTAGTCAAGAGATGTGACAGTTGTGCCACGTATTCCAAGTCACCACCCACTGGCCCACTCAACAGTCTATACTTCGTAGTAGTTGTGGACGCCTTCTCAAAGTTTTTGCGTGGTACGATCCCCAACTACAGCAGGATTAATCGAGTTCCTGAATGAGCTATATGCACGCGCGACAAAATGTCGGCTTTGTGCAGGAAAAACGGCATTCACCCAAGTAGCACGCTACGATCAGAATTAGTTATAGTAACTTGATTATAACTTAGAATGTCTTATTTATGTTATCTCAACTGAATGGCAACTTGTGTGCTACTAGGGCAACATTTCCTAATATCGCCGTGTCATCCGGTCAGGCGGAAATGGTCCAATGGTCAGGCGGAATGATTTGTGGACACCTTGAAGAGGCCACTGCACAAAATCAACGAACAATACGGAAGCGCTCCAGACTTCCCTCCAGATATACAGGATTACCCCCAGTCATGTTCTGAATGGCAAGACACCTTCGCAGCAGATGCTTGGCCGAAACATGAAGACAGTCCTGTATCTCCTTCACCACAATCAACCGAAGCCCGTACTCCTCAATCATCGCCAGGCAGTGATGTCCATATCCTTAGTGTGGTAAAGAGAGATTTTAATTTTTCTACACCCTTCCAACCTCCACAAGAGCTCTCCTCTCTTGTTTATATTCACCACCGTGTTTGCATGTGGCTAGCGCGTGTGAGTAGAACAAAATGGTTGCTATTCACTCAACACTCGATCGCTCTAGAGTGAGAAGAAGAGCTCTCAAATTCTCAGAAGCGAATGCAGATAAATTCCCTGACGCGTGCGCCCCACACTCCCGTTTCATTTTACTGAATATTTGAGTACAATTGTATACTGTCTCATTTTCTCTCACTGAAATGTTACTCAATTTTCGTAAAAAGTGGATCTACTAAAAAATTGAGTTGATCCACTTTTTAACGAAAATTGAGTAACATTTCCGTGAGAGAAAAAGAGTTGCATACAATTGTACTCAAAAATTGAGTTAAATGAAACGGGAGTGCAGTGCGCTCACTAGCGTGAGCTCTTCTAGGGATTGCAAATTCGTTTTAAGGACATACACGACCGAATCCCTCACACTTCGCGATTTGCTGAGCACAAATCTCAAATATTATCAAGACTTCGTGCATGATATTTTCAGCAAATGCTTGCTCCTTTGGAGCATACTTTGGTTAGCAGTTTGAACTCTTTTTGTTTCGGTATAGCTGTGATATTTAGTTCCAAACACTTGAAGTGAAAATTATTCTAACCTCGAATTTATATTGGAAAAAGACTCGGTCGTGTATGTCCTTAACGCTACATAACAAAGGAAGAAAGAAAAACGTTTCTTCTCGCTTCCGTTTCTCGGACATTTTCTACAACTCCGACGGCGTTTTCACTATCAATCACCCCAGCAAATCACAGAGAGTAGTGACGACTACTCCAGGTAGCTAAAAGTCTGTTTAATAAAGCTACAAAAAAAATCTCAGAGAGAGAACTGGCACGTCCTCGGACAAGTGTACGCGGCAGCGATCGCAGGCGAGAGCACTTGGGCGAACACAGATGAGAGCACGTGAGAGCGATCGTTTAAACGAGAGCGCGATTCACTCACTCCAAGCCATCCCATCACAGGCGCACACTTTCAACATAGACTAACTCTAAGACCAGTAGGTCCCACACAAATACGATTTTTTTTCTTGGCTCAGTCAGTACTAGCACATCGGTCCCAAGCTCAATTGAAGAGTCCAAGTAAAGCTAAAGTGAGGTTAAACATCGTAGTACCTAAAACTGAAATTGATGATAACTTTCTGGCTATTTTTCAAACTGTATGGAATTGGTCAGTAAGGTCATTATCGTTGATTTTCTTCGATCTTTTTATCACCAATTACTTTGCTTAGACAGCTCGAAAAACCATTTTAAACAAGCGCCATCTACGACGTTTAACCTCACTTTTGCGTTGGCTGGATTCTTCAGTAATGCGCCCCTAATAATGAACTCACACGAACACACTCTCAAGTATTCTGTCAAAATAACACAGCAAATCAAAACAAAGGCGCAAATATGTATAACAAGGTGCTGGCTTCAAGGTGTACTTCGGACCAAGGGGTTCTACAACAGTGAACCAATTTCAAATCGCTAGTTTCATATTGATTGTTGCTTTCACTGTCTATTTACCACCGAATAAAAGAGCACTTTACTTTATCAGCGGAGAGTTATGGTTGTATCCTCTGTGAAGATCAGGGGGTGAGTAACTCTGCCACATTTGTTTGTATTGATCGTGTACGAATGTGTTTCTGGGGTGGCAGAAGGTGTTTTTGTGTTTTCACAAACTACAATCGAAAATGTATGCTTATTGGCAACCATGCACGGTTTAGACGTTTAATACATGCTCACATATGCATCGTCTGAATTACATCTGTGTAAGCGAGAGGGAAACAAAAACAAACAATCGATTCGTGTAAGTGGATATGAATTTATCTTTCATGTAGGGGCGAGTGTGTTTGAAGTGTGGCGGATTGTGTTTTTTAGGGTGGTAACACAAGGTGGTCGAGTGACTTACCCCGAAGGTACAAACAACAACAAATCTCACGCGCCGGTGTAAAATTATTAAGAAATGCCATCACTGCTGCCAGGACGACCAGTTCAGTGGCAGTGGGCTCCCGGCGTGATCATTGAAGTCATCGATCGTGTCAACCACAATGTGCTGCTGGACGAGTGGTCTGGATGGAGGAGGCTTATCAGATCACACACCAATCAACTCAAGATGCGTTTCAGCGAAGAACAAACAAGTGCAGCAGATTTGACACCACTGGATATGCGGGTGGACATGTTTGCTCTACAACCCCCAAAAGCATCTGAGCCGCACTCCCAACAACCTCTAAATCAAGTCAAACAGGACCCCATTCCATCAACCTCAAACGTTCATTCCGAGATGCAACCACGGCCTGAAATTTAAGTTGAAGAATTTACAATGGACCCACAACACGAAGAAGATTCCAGTCAACATGAACGAGCTGAAGTCATTTTCGAACCAGAAGTAGGTCCCAGCCAGATCGAACAACCTGAATTGGAAAAAGAAGAAGAAGATGTCCAACCATCAACCGATCCTGTTCAAGAAATACCAGACTATGATTTGGATAAGGTTTCCATGCGAACTACTTAAGCCCAGTATCGACCTAAAGAGTAAAGAGGTTACGGTATTTTGTTCAATATTACCAAGCGGAATTCTGACAATTGATCTGTATGGAACGAAATGTCACCTTCACTTACGGAATAATCGACCGGAATATTTTTCCGAAAGTAAAAGTGACAGTTCCAATAATGTTGCGTGGAAACCCTACAATTCCCATTCCCATTTTATGTTTCGTTCTTTTCAGGTGGATACTGCTGCGGAAATTTCTTTTCGATTCTTTACTTTTCCGTTTCAGTAAACGGAATTTAACATGGGTTTGGGATGGAAAAAGAAATTTATATTGAACATGATACCGACCTTTGCTTTAAAAACCGAAAACGACACTAAGTGAAGAAGTCTTCTGCAGAGTTCCAACACACGCTAAGATCTGTTTACCCAAATATGAGTGAAGAATATCCATAATCGCAAAAACGGCACAAACCCTTTTATGGGTATGTTACTACTTACCCATATTTGAGTATTTTTTTCCCATACAATTTACTCAAATAAATTTTACCCATATATGAGTACGTGCACTTTTTTGAATTATGGGTGAACTGGGTAAACTGAGCATAGCGTGCAGTACAGCGGATTCACACTATCGTTCCATTTTAATCAGAGACTAACCAACAATCAATATGCAACTAGCGATTTGAAGTTGGTTCACTGTTGTAGAACCCCTTGTTCCGAATTACACCTTGGAGCCAGCACCTTGTTATACATATTTGCGCCTTTGTTTTGATTTGCAGTGTTATTTTGACAGAATATTTGAAAGTTTGTTCGTGTGAGTTCATTATTAGGGGCGCATTATTGAACATGGGACCGAGCTTGGGACCGATGTGCTAGTACTGCCTGAGCCAAGAAAAAAATCGTTTTTGTATGGGACCTACTGGTCTTAGAGTTAAGGGTCACCCACAATTGATACGTTGCGGATGCGTTGACGTAAATTTGACAGAAAAGCTATGGGAAAACTGTCAAATTCACGCAAACGCAACCGCAACGTATCAATTGTGGTCAGCCATTAGTCTATGGACTAACCGTCCAAACACAATGATAACGGAAACGGAACGGAAAACGGCAATTTCAACAGTTGCTGCAAATGAATTCGATTTGTCCAATTAGAATCGGCTTGGATCTAATCAGTTTTCTATCCGGCCATCAGGTTTGGTTAGATTGGGCAATTCCGCTTCCGTTATCACTGCGTTCGAGCCTTAAGTATAATTGTATTGCTATCTCCTTTTCTCACACGGCAAAGTTACTTAATTTTTCAACAAGTGAATCTACACGCTAAGACATGAATACGGAAAATTCGGTTAAAAACCGAAAACCGCACAAAAATGCACATACTGAAATTATCGGTAAACATGGATTACCAAAATTTCTGTATTGTTGGAAAGAAGGGTACAACGTTAATAAATACTTATTTTAATGCAGTACTTTCTACCGAAATTGCTTGCAGCTCAATGAAAGGATTTTTAACCAAATTTAGGAAAAATATAACGATAAAACCTGTAAATCCACTTACTGAAAAAATAAGTAAAATCAAACGTTTTGTTTCGGTAAATTATACCGATACTTTAGGTTTTGCGACCAAAACCTAATATTCGGTAAAATGAAAACCATATTTTCGGTAATCTTATCTTAGCGTGCACTCAAACGGTATTGTGCAATCTACTCTCTCTCTCTCTTTCTCTCACGATAAAGCTTGAAATTACCCACGCTTAAACAACCTCACCTTCATTTGTATCACCATCTTTTTTTTTTCTCAGGAAAAATTTACCCAATTTTCGTAAAAATTGGAACAACAGTTACTCATATATTATGTTGTTCCAATTTTTACGAAAATTGAGTAATTTTTCCGTGAGAAAAAAGGGACAGTAATACAAATGAAAGAGTGGCTGATTTGAGCGTGCTCCCCTCCGTAAACGTCAAACTCGTAACGATCATGTAGGACAGAGATGGCACCAAAAGTGTGAAGGGTCGTGGAATTTGACGTCTTCGCAGGGTGATGTTTTCAACATTTATCGTGAGAGCGAGCAGGATGCATAGTGTTCAGATATAAAAATGTTCATAAACACAAATAAAAGCATTTGAATCATACGAGGATACGGGAGCAAAACGTTTTGTACGTACGGATAAGCGAGACAAACAAAGCCAGCCATATACCAAGATTCATTGAGGTAAGGCTATTCGCCATTTTAAAAATCCTATCAGTCTAGAAAGCAAAGTTTCTCAGTGAATGAAGAATCGGCAAGAATTTTCGCAGGATCCAAGTGCCATTAGAAACAAAAAACGGAGCCTGGTAGTTCGCGTAGTGAAAATGATCGAAACCTCCTGCATTGCGTCGTAAGTTTCGATGGTGTTATGTGGAAAAATCGATCTTTACATAGAGAATAATAATCATTGGAGTAAAGTATTTTCATCCTTCGTGGTACTTTTTCTAGCAGCAGCAGTGTTAAACACAGCGCAGTATTAAATAAGGGCACGGCATCGTAATGCCTACACTCTGGCCGGCGGTTGAAGCACTGAAGAAGGAAGCGGGAAGAAAATTTAATAATTAATGCATAAAAAGTGTTCCTCGTCTGCATAGGTTCTGTAGAGTACTCGCGAGCGACCTTCCTCTGGATCCAAATGGTCTGATTATTGTGAAACAATTAAGTTTATAAACAATAACAGTTCTGTTGTTTGCAACATTGTGCCGATTGAGCTAAAATAGTGTGAAATAGAGGAAACTAAGTGAATATCTTGTTGTGGAGAAAGCAGTTCTGGTTCTGCTCACTTTCAACTGTGTGTTGTTACTCGGCTAGAGCAGATCGCTGCAAGAGGTCTTTTCCTTTCGAGAGTGCTGAATGGTGTTACTGGTGCATGAGCCAGCATCAGGAAGTGGGCCATATAGTAAATTAAAACAAAGCAGTTAGAAGCCTAGCAATTGCATCGTGAGCGTGAATTATAACAACCTATCAAAGTGGATACCAAAAGCAACCTGGGTCTAACCCAGGACTTCGAGAGGATGGTGGGACTGTCAGGCGGTGCTCATCTCTATGCAGCGGGACTGCCTCCTGCACAAGAAAGTAAGTAGTGTGAAAATAACCAATGTTTTGTAATTTATTCGTGAGACAAAACGAAATATCATTAGTGGGATTAGTGAGATTTGGTGGAATGAAAAAATAAGATAGCTGATAGGTTTGCTGGCAAAATAATTTCAAATTTAACAAACATTACAAGTTTGAAAAAAAACTGTGACTGTTAATAATTGGATTGCAGCACATCTGAAGTTTAAAGTTCGATTGATTTTTAGTGTTTAATTATATGTTTTGTAATGAATTAATGTAATTTTCTCTATAAGTACATAAGTGGTGTTTCGTCCATAAGTGTACTGCACGATTAAATATTTATCGGTTGCCATCCCAGTTGCCAGAAATATGTTCACATTGACTCCCACTATGAAATCAATTTTGTAAAAGTGGACATATAAGTGAGATTTAGCGCGCAACTTCGATATCATTAATTTAATTTGCCACATTACATATTGAAATTGCTACTCTTAGTTCGTTGTAACAATCAAGGACTGGCACTTTTCTAAATGTGTGTCCTGTGAGAGATGATACTTGTGCTCTAACGCTATCTTGTATCTTCAACCTTAATGTAGCTCATTGTTTTAGAAAATCAATGGAGTTATTCTAAATTATTCGCTCGATAAGCCGAACGAACGAAGAAAAATAAATGTTTCAAGTACTTATATTCACAATCAGCTTATGAATGAATGCATTGAGCAGCATCGATACAAGGTATCTACAACTTTGTGATTATCTGCTGCGATTGTATTTGTCGAACTGAACGTAGGAAAAGGTCTATTCGATTTCCTAAGCCTCCCCAATGTCTCAACAAAAGTTGGCTTGGATTGTGCTTTTTATCTTCAAGGGAGATCAATCAACTTTATATGAAGACTTGTAAGCTTCTTCCTATTTTTTTCAGATCTTTCATGTTGATTTCCTTTTAACCCTTCACCGGACCTTCTCAAGTTTTTTTCTATAGATCTTCCGTTTGTTGACACTGTAAAAGTGTTCATGAACTTCTTCCAGATATTCTGGATAGATCTTTTTGATTTTTAAACAAACATGTAACAGATAATCATTGGGCTCAGATTTTACTAAGCTCTTTCGTGTAGTTCCTCCCATCTCACTATGGTCCGAATGCACAAATTTTACGACAAAAATCGATAACTCAAAAACCATTATATTTAGACAGATAGTCCCTTCGGAAGATTTGATTTTTAAAATAAGATCTATCTTTTGGTTTGGGTTGTAACTAGGGTGGTCCTTTTATGTTCATAATAAAATTTCAACTTGTTATTCTTATGGTTTAGAGGAGTTTTTGCTTCAACAGAATTGTAGATATTTAAATTTAATGAAACTTTAGTGAAGAAATTTTAATTCTATCTCATCTGCGTATCGTTTTATAAAAGTTTTTCTAACTTTCCTTAGGGTGGGACTTGAAAAAACAGTTTTTTTGCTGTAACTTTTTATTTCAATTTGAATTTGAAAACTCTGCATAGATGACTTTTAGGGTATAAAATGACGCACATTTTGAAGAGACAAGATAGTTGCTATTTATTGTATTAGAAGGGGGGTACACACTACTGCCATCTGTTCAGCTTTATCATCCATCACAGTGTGCTCAACAGATGGCGCAGGTGTGTTAGTGACCATGATTTTTAGTGAAAAATGTTCGATGTGTTATGTCTGTTTTTCTGTGATAGGTTAATAAATTAACGGAGATTGATTTATATAAAAATATAAACATTTTCATAAAAAACTCGAGTTGTTACGGTCTTTGGTGATAATTTGTGATGCTGATGATCGAAAATTATGCAGAAAAAATGCAAATCTCTACCAATTAAAAAGATGTTTTGCCCTAAAGGGGACAAAAGGGGACAAACAATTTTGCATAGATCTTGTAGATGGAAGTTTGTACTTTCAGTTCACGGAATCTGTGTTTGCAAATATTTGCTAATAAAGGAATAAGAAATCTTCCAAAAACGTATATTTTTTACACTTCAACCCCTACAACTTTTCTAATACAATAAATAGCAACTATCTTGTATCTTCAAAATGTGCGTCATTTTATACCCTTTCTTTCGCTGCGGTAGACAAAAGTATGTGGATTGCTTGTTCTTTAAATAATTATGTTTTCGGGATTTTTGTAATGTGATAATACTGAATCAAGGTGTGGTTTTTGGTAGGTAACAAGTTTATAACTTCCAACTATGTACAAAAAATGGGCCGATCTAACTATGTACAAAAAAATTCAGGCCGATCTGCTTCAATTCCGGCATCAAGCTTCCCGTTCCACACCCGACTGGCTTGCTTCCAGGCCGCACAGCGCCTTTCGCAAAACAGCACACCTTTTTGGGATCCTTCACGCTGTCTAATAAAGATTTCCTCTTCCGTCAAAACGCCCTGCGGAGGAATGCTGTCACTGCATCCATATGGTAAATACTGCTTCAGGCCGCTACGCGCCTTTACGCACGCGCACACCTTTTGGGATCCTCTTCGAGCTGTTCCATGAAGATTTCCTCTTCCGTCAAAACGCCCTGGAGGAATGCTGTCACTGCATCCATCTGGTAAATGCGGAGGTCCATTTTGTGCAGCTAAGCCCAGCAGATAGCGAATGCTGGCGTACCTGACTACCGGAGAGTACGTCTCGTTGTAGTCGACACCTTTCACCTTGGAGAAGCCTTTGATTACGAGTCGAGCTTTATAGCGCTGTGCCGATCCGTCGGCATTGGTCTTCAGCTTGTAGACCCACTTGCATTTCAGCGCCTTTCGTCCTTGTGGAATCTTGTTTAGCTCCCAGATATCGTTGCTCTTCAGCGACTCGAACTCTTCTACCATCGCTTTCTGCCACAACTGCTGGTCGCCACAGCCCATTGCCTCTGCAAATGACTGGGGCTCGTCGATTTCCTGTGGACACGCAACACCTTGAGGAAGAATACTGCACGTCATATCATAATCGGTATACTTGCCTGGAGGTATGCGCTCTCTCGCGCTTGCGCCTGACCACATTTTGTGGGTCCTCTTGTTGCGGAGAGTGCGCTGGAGAAGACACCGTAACAACAGTGTCGTTTTGCGCCGCCATAATCCGTTTCACCAATGCTATAGTCGAGGTCCGATTCATTGTCGGTTTCTGTCATCATTGCCGGACGGCGTAGTGGACGGATTGTCCACCACGAATGGATCACTGCACTCCAACTGCATCCATCATTGTTGTCGACCATTCGATTGGTTCGCTCTGGAACCGTTGCATCTACTATTTCGCTTAGAAAGACGGCATCTCGACTGACGACGACCTTCTTTGTTCGCGGAACGTAGACACGGAAACCCTTCGATTGAACTGCATACCCGACGAAGATTCTGGCTGCCGGATTTCGCATCCCGCTTTTGTCTTTTGACTTTCGGGATATGGCACATCACCTTGGTGCCAAACACTCGCAATTCAGAAAGGTCTGGTTTCTTGCCACTGAATACTTCTTTTGGAGTCACATCTAACCCCTTCGTCGGTGATCGGTTGACCAAGAAACCGCAGTCGCAACAGCTTCTGCCCAAAATCGTTTCTCCAACTCAGCATCGAACAACAAGCACCGTGCCTTTTCAACCACTGTCCGATTCATCCGCTCAGCGAGGCCGTTCTGCCCGGGTTGTAAGGAACCGTTGTTTCGTGATGAATTCCGAACTGTGCAAGAATCTTTCCATTTCTTGGTTCAAGTACTCAGAACCATTGTCCGTTCGAAGTCGCTTGATACGCTTACCGGTTTGATTCTCAGCATAAGCCTTGAAATTCTTGAAACAATCCAAGACCTGCTTCTTTGACTTGAGAAAGTAGACAAACACCTTTCTACTAGTATCATCGATGAATGTCAAAAATACTCACTCTCTCTATCGAGACGATCTCCATCGGCCCGCATAAATCCGAATGCACCAGTTCTAGACCTCGCCAATTCTAGTGCCTTTCTTCTTGAACGATTGACGATGCTGCTTCCCTTGTAGGCATACAGTACACGTGGGAATAGTCGCATCCCGAAATCGATAGCAGTAGCCGATACCACGTAGCTGCTTCAGGCTTTGATTATGCAATTGGCTCCATCCGCCGGTGCCACGAGAATCATATCGTCCGCTCCCTTTGCCGCACACGAAACTTCCTTGTTGGACCAAGCACAACTTGTAGAGACCTCCTGCCTCTCTGTCACAACGACTAGTTCGTTGATTGCGATCGCACTTCACAAGCGTCCTTCATGAAAACTACACGATATCCGTTGTTGCATATTTTGCTCACGGACAGCAAATTGAGCGCTAGGTCTGGAATGCACAGGCCATTGTCAAATCGCACGAACTACCTTCCACATCAGCTGTGAGCTTCACTGTTCCGGTTGCGATCACTGGAGATTCTGCATTGTTGGCCACGTTGATATGCTGTGCCCTTCCTTGGCACCTTTCAAAATTGTCTTACTGTGCGCACATGGGACGTCGCCCCCGAATCAAAAACCATTCCTCTCTCACGTTTGTTGGTACAACACTGAATGCAGCTTGCTTGCCCGATTTCTTCTCCTTTTTGTTGTCAGTTGGCCCATCGCTTCTGACACTCTGACTGCAAAAATGCCCCAAACGCTTGCATTTAAAGCACTTCACTGAAGCTTTCTCCTTCTGCTTCGACTTGTTCGGGTGACTGAAGAAAGCTCCGTCACTGGACTTTGCTACACTGCTCATCTTCACATCTTGAAGGATTTTGGCTTTGACTGCATCCGCCGTCATCCGAGTCCCGGACGCTTCGAGGCCCATAATCATTGGCTCGTACATCTCCGGGTAGACCCATCAGAAGAAGACTCGCCAACCACGTTTCGTCAAGCTTCAAGCCAACTTCAGACAGTTGTAGTGACTGGTCGACATCATTTGATCTGACATATTCCTCGACGGAGTTACACTCGGATAACCGTATGCTGGTTAGCTTCCGCAGTAAGCCTATCCGCCGGGTCATTCCATCGTCCTGGAAAGCGTTTTTCAAATTGGTCCATGCCGCTTTTGCCGTTTCTGCACTTTGAACCAGACAATAGTTCACCGGCTCAATGCTGAGGCAGATGGTGGCAAGTGCTCGAAGGGAAATTGCGTCTACCGGATCCTCTTCTCCCCGTGCTACAGCGTCCCAAGTTCCTTCACGGATCAGGAGCATCTTGGTTGCAAACGCCCACGAGGGTGTAATTCTCTCTTCCACGCAATCGTTCCGTCGCTGGCAACGAAATTCCGCTCACCACCGCAGGCAACTTTGAAATGGTTCCGTTTCCGTTCCGTCCCTTGATTGTAATTTTCATCGTTGTTCTGGTTCGTCGGCATCTTCAAAAGAGCGCCTAAAGAAATTTCGCTCGTGTTTTTGTTGTTGTTGCTACGCGTTGCTTTGAAGTCAACGTGTCTGCAGTCCACAACCTAATGGAAATGAAACACGTCTAGTGCGTAGCGAATGATAGATAGAACTGAGGGTTTATTAAAGACTAATGATAAACATAGAGTTCATGGCCATACGAGTTTTCCCATACAAAATCTCTATGTAAAATTATAAAAAAAATAGTTTCACCGATCGAGCTGAAATGTTGCACGAGTTATTATAGGACGCAAAGGGTCCCAAAAAGCAATAGGGGAGCGTCCGTGTCTTCTCATATGTCCGTGTCACAGGCTAGTGTTCAATTTGCCCTGGGTGTTCATAATGTCTCCAGCTCGCCTACTTAGATTTAGTGAGCAGAGTAAGAGATTAACGGGGATGAGTTTTCTCAGGAAAAAAAATTACATCATTCCGAATTGCGTGAAGGGCAACATCATTAAGTCACTTTTATTTTTTCAACTGGCGGTCACGATTTGGTTACTTTTTTCTTGAATTTAGTAACTAAAATCCACTTTTGGGATATCATGGATATTTACCGGCCCAGTGTATGTTAACATGCATTTTTTTTTTTTTTGGGTCGTAGAACCACTGCGTCCACTGAGTTGAACTTTTTGTGGTAAAGTGCGCATTAGACTGATTAAAAATGACAAAAAATGCGACATGTGACAACGCTGTATATGAGCCGAATGACGATTTTCTATTTCTCTATACGTTTCCTCTCATAATTCATTCCCTTATCAACTTCTAAATGTTAGTGCAGTAGGAATGCGCAACCAAAACAGATAAATTTAGGGAGATTGATCAAAGGTCTTTTCCACCGTCACACGCATAATTGTCTTTTTTTTAACTTACTCGTTTATTTGTGAGTATCAAGTGCCATAGGCATAACGGAGCCGAGTTCTTTTTCATTTTATAATGACAATAGCTTACTAACTATGTTAATTTTGGAAAGCCGAAAAACTCGCGGCTTGGTCGAGGTTAGGGATTACAATGATTCGGGTAGGAATGGGGAAGTAGGAATCTTAACGTTGGCTTTTAACATCAGATTGGAGATGCGATGTTGTTGCTGTTGGTCTGGCGCAGATGTTGCGTTGCGTTAAGCTGTAACGATACAACGGAAGCCGTATTACGGGGGAGGGCGAGGTGGACTTGTTAAAACAACAGCTAAGAGAGGATCACACGAAAACATCTATTTGTTTCAAGAACTTGTAAATTAGCCCCATATAGTCCAAGTCCAGCTTTCCCAGCACATCTTTAATATCTTCCCTTCTCTGGTTTCCTTCGGGCCCGTAGGGATGCGCAAAGATCAGATCTGGCAATTTCGAAATCGAGGCAATACCAGACAACATGGTTGATGTCCCGATAACCTGCACCACTGCCGCATTGATTGGTGTCTGAGAGCCCTATTCGATAGAAATGCGAGCCTAGCGAGTAGTGATTGGACATTAGACGACACTATTACCTTGATAAAATCCCGGCTAATATCCAACCCTCTGAACCACGATTTTTCGATACCTGTGGGAGAATAGAGATGTAACCATCTGCCCAAATCCCCTGCATCCCATTTTTGTTGCCAGCTGATCAAGGCCTGTTGACGAAATAGCAAAAATTCGTTGAAGGCGATTTGTCCATCAGTAAATATCGCCTGTCACCTAGCGCCCACCTTGGCAAGTGAGTCCGCTTTCTCATTACCTGGAATGGAGCAATGAGAAGGGACCCAAACCAAGGTGATGATGTAGGAATTGTGTGATAGGGCGCTCAGAAGAGATCGTATTTCGCTTACGAAATACGGTGAGTGCTTGCTGGCCTCATCGAACGAATAGCCTGAAGTGAGCTGAGACTATCCGTAAAAATGAAAAATTGATCAGAGGAAGAGGCAATTCGCTCTAATGCATAGTGTATAGCCGCCAGCTCTGCGACGTATACGGAGCAAGCGATTCTGCAAAGCCTGAAGGAGGCGCTATGGTTTCCGTTAAAAGCGCCAGATCCAGTGGAACCATTTGTTTTTGACCCGTACGGTGTAAAACTTCCCGTCATATCTGAGGCGGCCGGAAACTCACTTTGCAAAAATTAATGGAATGCACTCCGAACCGGAGTGGATCTGGCGTTCCGCGAGCTTCTTGCTTCATGGTCAGTATCCAAAAACTACAGTGATGGGAGCTGAGAAGTCTTTGGGAGTAATCACGATTAGGAACATTCGAAGAAGGGCTCACTCTCCAGAGTCATGTACCAATAGTACATTGTCATTAACTTAGTTTGAGGATTTCGCAACGATTAGCTTTTCAAAATTTTCAACTACACAATGGATTTAACACCTCCAGCAGCGGATGAGGAACCGGAACGATAGCTCCACAAAACGATCTGATAAAGCGAAGAACTCCCTGCTAATACCTCTAAACTCATAGTAAGAGTCGAGTTTATGCAGCCTAACGCGATACGAAGACAACGGTACTCGGTTCGCAGGCAGCTCCAGAATTGAGTTTTCGCGGCAGATTGAAAACAGAAACTACCGTACCTCGAGAACCGGCTGCGAATCGCGGTACGATACAGCTTTATCAGATCTCTTCGGGGCGGGCTCCCCACCATGTCTGGGTGATAGTACTGGAGAAACTTGAAGGTGAATCGTTGTACGATACAGCTTATCAGATCTCGGTGGGCTCCTACCTTATGTTCCGGTGATAGTAATGTATGAAGTTTATTCGGGTTGCCGGGTATTTGAATCAGATACTTAATGTGCTTCTCTCAGGTGCATTTAGAATCGAACCAGACCCTATGTATTTATAAGACAAACCCTGAGTTATTGTTTTACCCATGAGTTGAAGCGGTATTTGTGCTGGATCACTGCTTCCGAGAAAACAACTAATCGAAGCCTGAGTAATTGACACCAGCTCGAGCAGCCCAGTGGCATAAATCTGGTCTAGGGTATCCCGTGGGTAAACGGTCCCTGCAAGTTGTTCACCCCTGTTCTTGCAATTAGCCAACGGCGTGTCATCCGGAAAGCTGTCTTAGCGCAATTCTTCCGAGGCAGCCAGCCTGAGCGTTCCCGACATAAAATCATAAAAGGGGCTTAAACAAGAGCCCTGGGGAGACCTCAGCACCGTGAAGCCGTCGCCAATTCAAGCAGGCGTTCGTATATGTTTCTCAGACAACAAATTAAAGCAAACAGCTGTTAGTAATGGTAGGCAAGCACACCGTGGAATTTGTCTTCAGGCGACGTCTACACAAACCGAATCGCGCGCCTCATTCATGAAAATCAGGTCTCGCTCGCTCACGCCTTTAGTACAGTCAACCGCCATTGTATTTCTGCCGAAAGCAGCGCAAGACAATCGCTCGTTCCTTTGCTCTGCGGAAACCAATTGAGCAGGATAGAAAGCTATTAGATCTAACTCATTTGTCGAGATGATGGAGAATCATC